>JAQJVL010001814.1:0-143380 GCA_035578905.1 Stictocephala bisonia
AAAGTTTGTTAGCAATTGCACCCTGATTGTGATGTTTAAATTGCCTCCTGAGGCTTTATTGTGAGAGTTGCACCAAAACGAAAGACATTTCCTGATTCAGTGTAAAATTCTACCCCAGAAAAATTTGTCTTACGTCAAGATTTGCGTGGGTTGATTTTTCTCAAAAAACTTCAAATCTTCTAATGGTCCCCACTTTGGCACTTTTTCGATGAAAAATCTGAATTTTTTCTAGTAAAATCTTAACTATACGTACTTGTTTAAAATGTCCAGCTGGTCATGGAAAAGCATCAGAATGGCCCGTGAGACGTCTAGAAAACGAAAAAATTGGAAACAAAGTTTTTAGCGAATTCGCCCTGATTGTGATGTTTAAATTGCCTCTGGAGGCTTTATTGTAAGAGTTGCACCAAAACGAAAGACATTTCCTGATTCAGTGTATAATTCTACCCCAGAAAAGTGTGTCATACGTCAAGATTTGCGTGGTTGGATTTTTCTCAAAAAACTTCAAATCTTGCAATAAAGATCCCCCCTTTGGCATTTTTTCGATGAAAAATCTGAATTTTTTCTAGTGAAATCTTAACTATACGTACTTGTTTAGAATGTCCAGCTGGTCATGGAAAAGCATCAGAATAGCCCGTGAGATGTCTAGAAAGCGAGAGAATTGGAAACAAAGTTTTTAGCAAATTCGCCCTGATTGTGATGTTTAAATTGCCTCTCGAGGCTTTATTGTAAGAGTTGCACTAAAACGAAAGACATTTCCTGATTCAGTGTATAATTCTACCCCAGAAAAGTGTGTCATACGTCAAGATTTGCGTGGTTGGATTTTTCTCAAAAAACTTCAAATCTTCAAAAAGGTCCCCCCTTTGGCACTTTTTCGATGAAAAATCTGAATTCTTCCTAGTGAAATCTTAACTATACGTACTTGTTTAGAATGTCCAGCTGGTCATGGAAAAGCATCAGAATAGCCCGTGAGATGTCTAGAAATCGAGAGAATTGGAAACAAAGTTTTTAGCAAAACGCCCTTATTGTGATGTTTAAATTGCCTCTGGAGGCTTTATTGTAAGAGTTGCACCAAAACGAAAGACATTTCCTGATTCAGTGTATAATTCTACCCCAGAAAAGTGTGTCATACGTCAAGATTTGCGTGGTTGGATTTTTCTCAAAAAACTTCAAATCTTCCAATAAACTTCCTAAATGTATTACACCCACCCACCCACCCACCTCCACATAGGTTAAATTGAGTTTACTTTGGAATTGAATTGACCTTGGGACATGGTTAACGTAACTGTGGGAGGGGTAGGAGTGCTGATGTTAAGTGGGATTAGCCTTACAGTGGTATTGACCCACTCACCCATACACGTACAGTGGTATTGACCCACCCGCCCACACATACACGTACAGTGGTATTGATTGTCATTTATCATTTAAAATTGTTAAGACATCCTTCATGGGCAGAAAAACAAAATACTGTCATCTTCAGTCAGCCGGCCCGATCGGGCCGGCACGTTCCTGCTTACCGCCATAAGACCGACGACCTGATCGGGTCGGCATGGCAGTTAACGTGTTTAAGACAGAACACACACACATGCAACTTTTCCCATACAAGTCCAGTGGTCGATACCACTGTACGTATACGGGTGGGTCAATACCACTGTACGTGTATGGGTGGGCGGGTGGGCCAATACCAATGTACGTGTATGGGTGGGCGGGAGGGTCAATACCACTGTACGTGTATGGGTGGGCGGGAGGGTTAATACCTCTGTAAGTGTATGAGTGGGCGGGTGGGTCAATACTACTGTATGTGTATGGGTGGGCGGGAGGGTGAACGCTATAGAGTGAACGTACGTTTAGGTGTACGGATAGGCCGGTGGGTGGGTCATAACCAGTGTACGTGTACAGATGGGTAGGAGGGTCATAACCACTGTACGTGTACGGATAGGCGGGAGGGTCGTAACCACTGTGCGTTTATGGGTGGGCAGGTGGGTCAATATCACTGTACGTGTATGGGTGGGCGGGTGGGTCAATACTACTGTACGTGTATGGGTGGGTGGGAGGGTCATAACCACAGTGCTTATGAGTCACTATAAGTACCACGATGAGTCTACTTATGACTTGCGAGTGGCAACTCCGTTTTTAGTTGAATTTCCATCGCATATGAATATTTGTGCCTGTTCACTGTTGTGTTTCAAATACATGCTTAGGTACTTGAATTAGGAACTCATATCAATACCACAGTACGTGTATGGGTGGGCGGGTCGATTAGTACCACAGTAAGCTTTCTACTTTCTAAGCTTACGTTCTGTTAGGATATGGCTAGGTTGGGAAAACTGAGGAACACACCTGAACTCGTCTGTGCAGATAATTGGTCCCCCTTTTGGCACTTTTTCGATGAAAAATCTGAATTTTTTCTAGTGAAATCTTAACTATACGTACTTGTTTATAATGTCCAGCTGGTCATGGAAAAGCATCAGAATAGCCCGTGAGATGTCTAGAAAGCGAGAGAATTGGAAACAAAGTTTTTAGCAAATTCGCCCTGATTGTGATGTTTAAATTGCCTCTGGAGGCTTTATTGTAAGAGTTGCACTAAAACGAAAGACATTTCCTGATTCAGTGTATAATTCTACCCCAGAAAAGTGAGTCATACGTCAAGATTTGCGTGGTTGGATTTTTCTAAAAAAACTTCAAATCTAGCAATAAAGATCCCCCCTTTGGCATTTTTTCGATGAAAAATCTGAATTTTTTCTAGTGAAATCTTAACTATACGTACTTATTTAGAATGTCCAGCTGGTCATGGAAAAGCATCAGAATAGCCCGTGAGATGTCTAGAAAGCGAGAGAATTGGAAACAAAGTTTGTTAGCAAATTCGCCCTGATTGTGATGTTTAAATTGCCTCTGGAGGCTTTATTGTAAGAGTTGCACCAAAACGAAAGACATTTCCTGATTCAGTGTATAATTCTACCCCAGAAAAGTGTGTCATACGTCAAGATTTGCGTGGTTGGATTTTTCTCAAAAAACTTCAAATCTTCCAATGGTCCCCCCTTTGGCACTTTTTCGATGAAAAATCTGAATTTTTTCTAGTAAAATCTTAACTATACGTACTTGTTTAGAATGTCCAGCTGGTCATGGAAAAGCATCAGAATGGCCCGTGAGACGTCTAGAAAGCGAGAGAATTGGAAACAAAGTTTGTTAGCAATTGCACCCTGATTGTGATGTTTAAATTGCCTCTGGAGGCTTTATTGTGAGAGTTGCACCAAAACGAAAGACATTTCCTGATTCAGTGTATAATTCTACCCCAGAAAAGTGTGTCATACGTCAAGATTTGCGTGGTTGGATTTTTCTCAAAAAACATCAAATCTTCCAATGGTCCCCCCTTTGGCACTTTTTCGATGAAAAATCTGAATTTTTTCTAGTAAAATCTTAACTATACGTACTTGTTTAGAATGTCCAGCTGGTCATGGAAAAGCATCAGAATGGCCCGTGAGACGTCTAGAAAGCGAGAGAATTGGAAACAAAGTTTGTTAGCAATTGCACCCTGATTGTGATGTTTAAATTGCCTCTGGAGGCTTTATTGTGAGAGTTGCACCAAAACGAAAGACATTTCCTGATTCAGTGTATAATTCTACCCCAGAAAAGTGTGTCATACGTCAAGATTTGCGTGGTTGGATTTTTCTCAAAAAACTTCAAATCTTCTAATGGTCCCCCCTTTGGCACTTTTTCGATGAAAAATCTGAATTTTTTCTAGTAAAATCTTAACTATACGTACTTGTTTAGAATGTCCAGCTGGTCATGGAAAAGCATCAGAATGGCCCGTGAGACGTCCAGAAATCGAGAGAATTGGAAACAAAGTTTGTTAGCAATTGCACCCTGATTGTGATGTTTAAATTGCCTCTGGAGGCTTTATTGTGAGAGTTGCACCAAAACGAAAGACATTTCCTGATTCAGTGTATAATTCTACCCCAGAAAAGTGTGTCATACGTCAAGATTTGCGTGGTTGGATTTTTCTCAAAAAACTTCAAATCTTCCAATGGTCCCCCCTTTGGCACTTTTTCGATGAAAAATCTGAATTTTTTCTAGTAAAATCTTAACTATACGTACTTGTTTAGAATGTCCAGCTGGTCATGGAAAAGCATCAGAATGGCCCGTGAGACGTCTAGAAAGCGAGAGAATTGGAAACAAAGTTTGTTAGCAATTGCACCCTGATTGTGATGTTTAAATTGCCTCTGGAGGCTTTATTGTGAGAGTTGCACCAAAACGAAAGACATTTCCTGATTCAGTGTATAATTCTACCCCAGAAAAGTGTGTCATACGTCAAGATTTGCGTGGTTGGATTTTTCTCAAAAAACTTCAAATCTTCCAATGGTCCCCCCTTTGGCACTTTTTCGATGAAAAATCTGAATTTTTTCTAGTAAAATCTTAACTATACGTACTTGTTTAGAATGTCCAGCTGGTCATGGAAAAGCATCAGAATGGCCCGTGAGACGTCTAGAAAGCGAGAGAATTGGAAACAAAGTTTGTTAGCAATTGCACCCTGATTGTGATGTTTAAATTGCCTCTGGAGGCTTTATTGTGAGAGTTGCACCAAAACGAAAGACATTTCCTGATTCAGTGTATAATTCTACCCCAGAAAAGTGTGTCATACGTCAAGATTTGCGTGGTTGGATTTTTCTCAAAAAACTTCAAATCTTCCAATGGTCCCCCCTTTGGCACTTTTTCGATGAAAAATCTGAATTTTTTCTAGTAAAATCTTAACTATACGTACTTGTTTAGAATGTCCAGCTGGTCATGGAAAAGCATCAGAATGGCCCGTGAGACGTCTAGAAAGCGAGAGAATTGGAAACAAAGTTTTTAGCAATTGCACCCTGATTGTGATGTTTAAATTGCCTCTGGAGGCTTTATTGTGAGAGTTGCACCAAAACGAAAGACATTTCCTGATTCAGTGTATAATTCTACCCCAGAAAAGTGTGTCATACGTCAAGATTTGCGTGGTTGGATTTTTCTCAAAAAACTTCAAATCTTCTAATGGTCCCCCCTTTGGCACTTTTTCGATGAAAAATCTGAATTTTTTCTAGTGAAATCTTAACTATACGTACTTGTTTAGAATGTCCAGCTGGTCATGGAAAAGCATCAGAATAGCCCGTGAGACGTCTAGAAAGCGAGAGAATTGGAAACAAAGTTTGTTAGCAAATTCGCCCTGATTGTGATGTTTAAATTGCCTCTGGAGGCTTTATTGTGAGAGTTGCACCAAAACGAAAGACATTTCCTGATTCAGTGTATAATTCTACCCCAGAAAAGTGTGTCATACGTCAAGATTTGCGTGGTTGGATTTTTCTCAAAAAACTTCAAATCTTCCAATGGTCCCCCCTTTGGCACTTTTTCGATGAAAAATCTGAATTTTTTCTAGTAAAATCTTAACTATACGTACTTGTTTAGAATGTCCAGCTGGTCATGGAAAAGCATCAGAATAGCCCGTGTGACGTCTAGAAAGCGAGAGAATTGGAAACAAAATTTGTTAGCAATTGCACCCTGATTGTGATGTTTAAATTGCCTCTGGAGGCTTTATTGTGAGAGTTGCACCAAAACGAAAGACATTTCCTGATTCAGTGTATAATTCTACCCCAGAAAAGTGTGTCTTACATCAAGATTTGCGTGGTTGGATTTTTCTCAAAAAACATCAAATTTTTAATGGTCCCCCCTTTGGCACTTTTTCGATGAAAAATCTGAATTTTTTCTAGTAAAATCTTAACTATACGTACTTGTTTAGAATGTCCAGCTGGTCATGGAAAAGCATCAGAATGGCCCGTGAGACGTCTAGAAAGCGAGAGAATTGGAAACAAAGTTTGTTAGCAATTGCACCCTGATTGTGATGTTTAAATTGCCTCTGGAGGCTTTATTGTGAGAGTTGCACCAAAACGAAAGACATTTCCTGATTCAGTGTATAATTCTACCCCAGAAAAGTGTGTCATACGTCAAGATTTGCGTGGTTGGATTTTTCTCAAAAAACTTGAAATCTTCCAATGGTCCCCCCTTTGGCACTTTTTCGATGAAAAATCTGAATTTTTTCTAGTAAAATCTTAACTATACGTACTTGTTTAGAAAGTCCAGGTGGTCATTGAAAAGCATCAGAATGGCTTGTGAAACGTCTAGAAAGCGAGAGAATTGGAAACAAAGTTTGTTAGCAAATTCGCCCTGATTGTGATGTTTAAATTGCCTCTCGAGGCTTTATTGTGAGAGTTACACCAAAACGAAAGACATTTCCTGATTCAGTGTATAATTCTACCCCAGAAAAGTGTGTCATACGTCAAGATTTGCGTGGTTGGATTTTTCTCAAAAAACTTCAAATCTTCCAATGGTCCCCCCTTTGGCACTTTTTCGATGAAAAATCTGAATTTTTTCTAGTGAAATCTTAACTATACGTACTTGTTTAGAATGTCCAGCTGGTCATGGAAAAGCATCAGAATGGCCCGTGAGACGTCTAGAAAGCGAGAGAATTGGAAACAAAGTTTGTTAGCAATTGCACCCTGATTGTGATGTTTAAATTGCCTCTGGAGGCTTTATTGTGAGAGTTGCACCAAAACGAAAGACATTTCCTGATTCAGTGTATAATTCTACCCCAGAAAAGTGTGTCATACGTCAAGATTTGCGTGGTTGGATTTTTCTCAAAAAACTTCAAATCTTCAATGGTCCCCCCTTTGGCACTTTTTCGATGAAAAATCTGAATTTTTTCTAGTAAAATCTTAACTATACGTACTTGTTTAGAATGTCCAGCTGGTCATGGAAAAGCATCAGAATGGCCCGTGAGACGTCTAGAAAGCGAGAGAATTGGAAACAAAGTTTGTTAGCAATTGCACCCTGATTGTGATGTTTAAATTGCCTCTGGAGGCTTTATTGTGAGAGTTGCACCAAAACGAAAGACATTTCCTGATTCAGTGTATAATTCTACCCCAGAAAAGTGTGTCATACGTCAAGATTTGCGTGGTTGGATTTTTCTCAAAAAACTTCAAATCTTCAATGGTCCCCCCTTTGGCACTTTTTCGATGAAAAATCTGAATTTTTTCTAGTAAAATCTTAACTATACGTACTTGTTTAGAATGTCCAGCTGGTCATGGAAAAGCATCAGAATGGCCCGTGAGACGTCTAGAAAGCGAGAGAATTGGAAACAAAGTTTGTTAGCAATTGCACCCTGATTGTGATGTTTAAATTGCCTCTGGAGGCTTTATTGTGAGAGTTGCACCAAAACGAAAGACATTTCCTGATTCAGTGTATAATTCTACCCCAGAAAAGTGTGTCATACGTCAAGATTTGCGTGGTTGGATTTTTCTCAAAAAACTTCAAATCTTCCAATGGTCCCCCCTTTGGCACTTTTTCGATGAAAAATATGAATTTTTTCTAGTGAAATCTTAACTATACATACTTGTTTAGAATGTCCAGCTGGTCATGGAAAAGCATCAGAATGGCCCGTGAGACGTCTAGAAAGCGAGAGAATTGGAAACAAAGTTTGTTAGCAAATTCGCCCTGATTGTGATGTTTAAATTGCCTCTGGAGGCTTTATTGTGAGAGTTGCACCAAAACGAAAGACATTTCCTGATTCAGTGTATAATTCTACCCCAGAAAAGTGTGTAATACGTCAAGATTTGCGTGGTTGGATTTTTCTCAAAAAACTTCAAATCTTCCAATGGTCCCCCCTTTGGCACTTTTTCGATGAAAAATCTGAATTTTTTCTAGTAAAATCTTAACTATACGTACTTGTTTAGAATGTCCAGCTGGTCATGGAAAAGCATCAGAATGGCCCGTGAGACGTCTAGAAAGCGAGAGAATTGGAAACAAAGTTTGTTAGCAATTGCACCCTGATTGTGATGTTTAAATTGCCTCTGGAGGCTTTATTGTGAGAGTTGCACCAAAACGAAAGACATTTCCTGATTCAGTGTATAATTCTACCCCAGAAAAGTGTGTCATACGTCAAGATTTGCGTGGTTGGATTTTTCTCAAAAAACTTCAAATCTTCCAATGGTCCCCCCTTTGGCACTTTTTCGATGAAAAATCTGAATTTTTTCTAGTGAAAATCTTAACTATACGTACTTGTTTAGAATGTCCAGCTGGTCATGGAAAAGCATCAGAATGGCCCGTGAGACGTCTAGAAAGCGAGAGAATTGGAAACAAAGTTTGTTAGCAATTGCACCCTGATTGTGATGTTTAAATTGCCTCTGGAGGCTTTATTGTGAGAGTTGCACCAAAACGAAAGACATTTCCTGATTCAGTGTATAATTCTACCCCAGAAAAGTGTGTCATACGTCAAGATTTGCGTGGTTGGATTTTTCTCAAAAAACTTCAAATCTTCCAATGGTCCCCCCTTTGGCACTTTTTCGATGAAAAATCTGAATTTTTTCTAGTGAAATCTTAACTATACGTACTTGTTTAGAATGTCCAGCTGGTCATGGAAAAGCATCAGAATGGCCCGTGAGACGTCTAGAAAGCGAGAGAATTGGAAACAAAGTTTGTTAGCAAATTCGCCCTGATTGTGATGTTTAAATTGCCTCTGGAGGCTTTATTGTGAGAGTTGCACCAAAACGAAAGACATTTCCTGATTCAGTGTATAATTCTACCCCAGAAAAGTGTGTCATACGTCAAGATTTGCGTGGTTGGATTTTTCTCAAAAAACTTCAAATCTTCCAATGGTCCCCCCTTTGGCACTTTTTCGATGAAAAATCTGAATTTTTCTAGTAAAATCTTAACTATACGTACTTGTTTAGAATGTCCAGCTGGTCATGGAAAAGCATCAGAATGGCCCGTGAGACGTCTAGAAAGCGAGAGAATTGGAAACAAAGTTTGTTAGCAATTGCACCTGATTGTGATGTTTAAATTGCCTCTGGAGGCTTTATTGTAAGAGTTGCACCAAAACGAAAGACATTTCCTGATTCAGTGTATAATTCTACCCCAGAAAAGTGTGTCATACGTCAAGATTTGCGTGGTTGGATTTTTCTCAAAAAACTTCAAATCTTCCAATGGTCCCCCCTTTGGCACTTTTTCGATGAAAAATCTGAATTTTTTCTAGTGAAATCTTAACTATACGTACTTGTTTAGAATGTCCAGCTGGTCATGGAAAAGCATCAGAATGGCCCGTGAGACGTCTAGAAAGCGAGAGAATTGGAAACAAAGTTTGTTAGCAATTGCACCCTGATTGTGATGTTTAAATTGCCTCTGGAGGCTTTATTGTGAGAGTTGCACCAAAACGAAAGACATTTCCTGATTCAGTGTATAATTCTACCCCAGAAAAGTGTGTCATACGTCAAGATTTGCGTGGTTGGATTTTTCTCAAAAAACTTCAAATCTTCCAATGGTCCCCCCTTTGGCACTTTTTCGATGAAAAATCTGAATTTTTTCTAGTAAAATCTTAACTATACGTACTTGTTTAGAATGTCCAGCTGGTCATGGAAAAGCATCAGAATGGCCCGTGAGACGTCTAGAAAGCGAGAGAATTGGAAACAAAGTTTGTTAGCAATTGCACCCTGATTGTGATGTTTAAATTGCCTCTGGAGGCTTTATTGTGAGAGTTGCACCAAAACGAAAGACATTTCCTGATTCAGTGTATAATTCTACCCCAGAAAAGTGTGTCATACGTCAAGATTTGCGTGGTTGGATTTTTCTCAAAAAACTTCAAATCTTCCAATGGTCCCCCCTTTGGCACTTTTTCGATGAAAAATCTGAATTTTTTCTAGTGAAATCTTAACTATACGTACTTGTTTAGAATGTCCAGCTGGTCATGGAAAAGCATCAGAATGGCCCGTGAGACGTCTAGAAAGCGAGAGAATTGGAAACAAAGTTTGTTAGCAAATTCGCCCTGATTGTGATGTTTAAATTGCCTCTGGAGGCTTTATTGTAAGAGTTACACCAAAACGAAAGACATTTCCTGATTCAGTGTATAATTCTACCCCAGAAAAGTGTGTCATACCTCAAGAATTGCGTGGTTGGATTTTTCTCAAAAAACTTGAAATCTTCCAATGGTCCCCCCTTTGGCACTTTTTCGATGAAAAATCTGAATTTTTTCTAGTAAAATCTTAACTATACGTACTTGTTTAGAATGTCCAGATGGTCATGGAAAAGCATCAGAATGGCCCGTGAGACGTCTAGAAAGCGAGAGAATTGGAAACAAAGTTTGTTAGCAATTGCACCCTGATTGTGATGTTTAAATTGCCTCTGGAGGCTTTATTGTGAGAGTTGCACCAAAACGAAAGACATTTCCTGATTCAGTGTATAATTCTACCCCAGAAAAGTGTGTCATACGTCAAGATTTGCGTGGTTGGATTTTTCTCAAAAAACTTCAAATCTTCCAATGGTCCCCCCTTTGGCACTTTTTCGATGAAAAATCTGAATTTTTTCTAGTAAAATCTTAACTATACGTACTTGTTTAGAATGTCCAGCTGGTCATGGAAAAGCATCAGAATGGCCCGTGAGACGTCTAGAAAGCGAGAGAATTGGAAACAAAGTTTGTTAGCAATTGCACCCTGATTGTGATGTTTAAATTGCCTCTGGAGGCTTTATTGTGAGAGTTGCACCAAAACGAAAGACATTTCCTGATTCAGTGTATAATTCTACCCCAGAAAAGTGTGTCATACGTCAAGATTTGCGTGGTTGGATTTTTCTCAAAAAACTTCAAATCTTCAATGGTCCCCCCTTTGGCACTTTTTCGATGAAAAATCTGAATTTTTTCTAGTGAAATCTTAAATATACGTACTTGTTTAGAATGTCAAGCTGGTCATGGAAAAAAATCAGAATAGCCCGTGAGATGTCTAGAAAGCGAGAGAATTGGAAACAAAGTTTTTAGCAAATTCGCCCTGATTGTGATGTTTAAATTGCCTCTGGAGGCTTTATTGTAACAGTTGCACTAAAACGAAAGACATTTCCTGATTCAGTGTATAATTCTACCCCATAAAAGTGTGTCATACGTCAAGATTTGCGTGGTCGGATTTTTCTGAAAAAACTTCAAATCTTCCAATTTACCAAGTACCAATTTCAAAGTACCACTGTACGTGTATGGGTGGGCGGGTGGGTGGGTGGGTCAGTACCACTGTACGTGTATGAGTGGGCGGGTGGGTCAGTATCACTGTACGTGTATTGGTGGGAGGGTGGGTCTAGACCATTGTACGTGTATGGGTGGGTCTATACCACTGTACGTGTATATGTGGGAGGGTGGGTCTATACTACTGTACCCCTTTGGCACTTTTTCGATGAAAAATCTGAATTTTTTCTAGTAAAATCTTAACTATACGTACTTGTTTAGAATGTCCAGCTGGTCATGGAAAAGCATCAGAATGGCCCGTGAGACGTCTAGAAAGCGAGAGAATTGGAAACAAAGTTTGTTAGCAATTGCACCCTGATTGTGATGTTTAAATTGCCTCTGGAGGCTTTATTGTGAGAGTTGCACCAAAACGAAAGACATTTCCTGATTCAGTGTATAATTCTACCCCAGAAAAGTGTGTCATACGTCAAGATTTGCGTGGTTGGATTTTTCTCAAAAAACTTCAAATCTTCTAATGGTCCCCCCTTTGGCACTTTTTCGATGAAAAATCTGAATTTTTTCTAGTGAAATCTTAACTATACGTACTTGTTTAGAATGTCCAGCTGGTCATGGAAAAGCATCAGAATGGCCCGTGAGACGTCTAGAAAGCGAGAGAATTGGAAACAAAGTTTTTAGCAATTGCACCCTGATTGTGATGTTTAAATTGCCTCTGGAGGCTTTATTGTGAGAGTTGCACCAAAACGAAAGACATTTCCTGATTCAGTGTATAATTCTACCCCAGAAAAGTGTGTCTTACGTCAAGATTTGCGTGGTTGGATTTTTCTCAAAAAACTTCAAATCTTCCAATGGTCCCCCCTTTGGCACTTTTTCGATGAAAAATCTGAATTTTTTCTAGTGAAATCTTAACTATACGTACTTGTTTAGAATGTCCAGCTGGTCATGGAAAAGCATCAGAATAGCCCGTGAGACGTCTAGAAAGCGAGAGAATTGGAAACAAAGTTTTTAGCAAATTCGCCCTGATTGTGATGTTTAAATTGCCTCTGGAGGCTTTATTGTGAGAGTTGCACCAAAACGAAAGACATTTCCTGATTCAGTGTATAATTCTACCCCAGAAAAGTGTGTCATACGTCAAGATTTGCATAGTTGGATTTTTCTCAAAAAACTCAAATCTTCCAATGGTCCCGCCTTTGGCACTTTTTCGATGAAAAATCTGAATTTTTTCTAGTAAAATCTTAACTATACGTACTTGTTTAAAATGTCCAGCTGGTCATGGAAAAGCATCAGAATGGCCCGTGAGACGTCTAGAAAGCGAGAGAATTGGAAACAAAGTTTGTTAGCAATTGCACCCTGATTGTGATGTTTAAATTGCCTCTGGAGGCTTTATTGTGAGAGTTGCAGCAAAACGAAAGACATTTCCTGATTCAGTGTATAATTCTACCCCAGAAAAGTGTGTCATACGTCAAGATTTGCGTGGTTGGATTTTTCTCAAAAAACTTCAAATCTTGCAATGGTCCCCCTTTGGCACTTTTTCGATGAAAAATCTGAATTTTTTCTAGTAAAATCTTAACTATACGTACTTGTTTAGAATGTCCAGCTGGTCATGGAAAAGCATCAGAATGGCCCATGAGACGTCTAGAAAGCGAGAGAATTGGAAACAAAGTTTGTTAGCAATTGCACCCTGATTGTGATGTTTAAATTGCCTCCTGAGGCTTTATTGTGAGAGTTGCACCAAAACGAAAGACATTTCCTGATTCAGTGTATAATTCTACCCCAGAAAAGTGTGTCATACGTCAAGATTTGCGTGGTTGGATTTTTCTCAAAAAACTTCAAATCTTTCAATGGTCCCCCCTTTGGCACTTTTTCGATGAAAAATCTGAATTTTTTCTAGTGAAATCTTAACTATACGTACTTGTTTAGAATGTCCAGCTGGTCATGGAAAAGCATCAGAATAGCCCGTGAGATGTCTAGAAAGCGAGAGAATTGGAAACAAAGTTTTTAGCAAATTCGCCCTGATTGTGATGTTTAAATTGCCTCTGGAGGCTTTATTGTGAGAGTTGCACCAAAACGAAAGACATTTCCTGATTCAGTGTATAATTCTACCCCAGAAAAGTGTGTCATACGTCAAGATTTGCGTGGTTGGATTTTTCTCAAAAAACTTCAAATCTTCCAATGGTCCCCCCTTTGGCACTTTTTCGATGAAAAATCTGAATGTTTTCTAGTGAAATCTTAACTATACGTACTTGTTTAGAATGTCCAGCTGGTCATGGAAAAGCATCAGAATGGCCCGTGAGACGTCTAGAAAGCGAGAGAATTGGAAACAAAGTTTGTTAGCAATTGCACCCTGATTGTGATGTTTAAATTGCCTCTGGAGGCTTTATTGTAAGAGTTGCACCAAAACGAAAGACATTTCCTGATTCAGTGTATAATTCTACCCCAGAAAAGTGTGTCATACGTCAAGATTTGCGTGGTTGGATTTTTCTCAAAAAACTTCAAATCTTCCAATGGTCCCCCCTTTGGCACTTTTTCGATGAAAAATCTGAATTTTTTCTAGTAAAATCTTAACTATACGTACTTGTTTAGAATGTCCAGCTGGTCATGGAAAAGCATCAGAATGGCCCGTGAGACGTCTAGAAAGCGAGAGAATTGGAAACAAAGTTTGTTAGCAATTGCACCCTGATTGTGATGTTTAAATTGCCTCTGGAGGCTTTATTGTAAGAGTTGCACCAAAACGAAAGACATTTCCTGATTCAGTGTATAATTCTACCCCAGAAAAGTGTGTCATACGTCAAGATTTGCGTGGTTGGATTTTTCTCAAAAAACTTCAAATCTTCAATGGTCCCCCCTTTGGCACTTTTTCGATGAAAAATCTGAATTTTTTCTAGTGAAATCTTAACTATACGTACTTGTTTAGAATGTCCAGCTGGTCATGCAAAAGCATCAGAATAGCCCGTGAGATGTCTAGAAAGCGAGAGAATTGGAAACAAAGTTTTTAGCAAATTCGCCCTGATTGTGATGTTTAAATTGCCTCTGGAGGCTTTATTGTAAGAGTTGCACCAAAACGAAAGACATTTCCTGATTCAGTGTATAATTCTACCCCAGAAAAGTGTGTCATACGTCAAGATTTGCGTGGTTGGATTTTTCTCAAAAAACTTCAAATCTTCAATGGTCCCCCCTTTGGCACTTTTTCGATGAAAAATCTGAATTTTTTCTAGTAAAATCTTAACTATACGTACTTGTTTAGAATGTCCAGCTGGTCATGGAAAAGCATCAGAATGGCCCGTGAGACGTCTAGAAAGCGAGAGAATTGGAAACAAAGTTTGTTAGCAATTGCACCCTGATTGTGATGTTTAAATTGCCTCTGGAGGCTTTATTGTGAGAGTTGCACCAAAACGAAAGACATTTCCTGATTCAGTGTATAATTCTACCCCAGAAAAGTGTGTCATACGTCAAGATTTGCGTGGTTGGATTTTTCTCAAAAAACTTCAAATCTTCCAATGGTCCCCCCTTTGGCACTTTTTCGATGAAAAATCTGAATTTTTTCTAGTGAAGTCTTAACTATACGTACTTGTTTATAATGTTCAGCTGGTCATTTTTCATTTGGTCCATAGTCCATTTTTCCCTGGTCATAAAAAATGAACAATTTTGATGTCGTCACTTACTATAAAAATGGACTACATTGATGACAACACTCATTTCAAAGATGGAAAAATTAATGACGTCACTCACCTTAAATGTATTTAAAATTGATGACGTTACTCACCTCAAAGTTAATTAATTTTGATTGCGTCACTAATTTTGATGACGTCACTCACTTAAAAATTTAACAATATTGATGATATCACTTTATTAAAAATTGGCACTATTGATGACGTCACTCAAAAAATTAAAACTATGAAAGACGTCATTCATAAAGTGGGCAATATTGATGATGTCAATTTTAACAAAGGGAGACAATATTGATGACGTCACTGAATTTAAAGGTGGATAATAGTTATGAAGTCACTCATTATTGAAATAAACAATACTATATTGATGACGGTACTCATTTTAAAGGTGGAAAAATTAATCACGTCACTCACCTCAAAGGTAATTAATATTGATGTTGTCACTCAATAAAAATATTAACAAGATTGATGACGTCACTTACCTCAAAATTGGACAATATTGATTACGTCCTTCAAAAAGTGGACAATATTATTGACGTCACTAAAAAAGTGGTCAATATTGATGACGTTACTCTCCTCAAAGGTGGACAATATCGATGACGTAACTTACCTCAAATGTGGACAATATTGATGACGTCATTTTTAAAAAAGGTAGACATTATTGATGACGTCACTTACTTCAAAGGTGAAGAATATTTATGACGTCACTTACTATTAAATTAAACAGTATTAATTACTATTAAATTAAACAAAATCACTGGCCTCAAAATTGGACAAAATTGATAACGTCACTCCTAAAGAAGGCAATATTAATAACAACACTACAAGAAGGAAAATATTGATGACGTCACTAACCTTTAAAGTAAACAATGTTGATGACGTAATTTAACTAAAAAATGAACAATATAGATGACATCATTTACATCAAAAGTGGATAATATTAATGACGTTATCCACTTAAAAATTGGACAATATTGATGACGTCACTCACCTTAAAGGTGGTCAATATTGATGACATCACTTTTAAAGTGTATAATTCTACCCCGGAATAGTGTGTCATAGGTCAGGATTTGTGTGGTTAGATTTTTCGCAAAAATCTTAAAATATTCAAACGGTCTGCCCTTTGACACATTTTGATAAAAAAGCTGAATTTTTAAATTAAATTATACGTTCTTGTTTAGAGGGTCACGCTAGTCAGAGAAATGTGTCAGAACGGACCATGAGACGTCGGGAAGTCGAGATAATTAGACACAAAGTCTGTTAGCAATTGCGTCCTGAATTTGCGTGGTACATTGCCTCTGGTAGCTTTATTATAAGTGATGCACCAAAACGAAAGTCATTATCTGTTTCAATGTAAAATTCTACCATAGAATAGTGTGACATAGGTCAGGATTTGCGTGGTTGAATTGTTCACTAAAATCTTCAAATCTTCCAATGGTTCCCCCTTTGACACTTTTTATCAAATAGCTATTTTTTTAAAAGTGAAATTATAACTATACGTTCTTGTTCAGAAGGTCACGCTAGTCAAGGAAATGCGTCAGAACGGCACAAGAGACGTCGGGAAGGTGGGATGGTTGGACACAAAATCTGTTAGCATTTGTGTCCTGAATGTGGCCGTTAAATTGCCTCTGGAGGTATTTAACGGTTTTATACAATAATAAATAACAATATTTATTATTGTATCTCTTACATAATATTGTAAGAGATACACCAAAACGAAAGACATTTCCTAATTTAGTGTAAAATTCTACCCAAGAATAGTGTGTCATACGTCACGATTTGCGTGGTTGGAATTTTCGCAAAAACCTTCAAATCTTCCAATGGTCCCCCATTTAACACATTTTGATTAAAAAAGCTGAATATTTAAAGTGAAATTATATCCATACGTTCTTGTTCAGAAGGTCATGCTGGTCAAGAAAATGCGTTTTCTCAGTTTTATATTTTCTCATTTTCGGTTTTTTATTTTACCATTTTTCCGTTTTCTCATTTCTAATTCGTCCTCATTTCTCACGTTTCCAATTTCTGATTTATTTTCATTTTCTAATTTTTTCTCTTTTTCTCATCTTCACTTTTTATTTTCTTGTTTTAATTTGTTTTTATTTTCTCATTTTATTCTTTTCCAGTTTTCTTTTCTCAATTTTTCATTTTCTGATTTTCAGATTTTTTCATTTTCTGATTTTCAGATTTTTTCATTTTCTCATTTTTTACTTTCTCATTTTTCATTTTCTAATATTTTTATTTTCTCATTGTTTCATTTTCTTCATTGTTTTAATTTTTATTTTCTAATTTTCTCATTTTTGTTTTCTCTTTTTCCATTTTCTTATTTCTTATTTATTTATATTCTCTTCATCTCATATTTCATTTTCACATTTTTCCATTTTATAATTTTTTTCGTGTTCTAAAATTTTAATTTTTTATTTACTTGATTTCCATTTCTCATTTCTCATTTTTTTCATTTCATATTTTTTTCATTTTTTTCACTATCATTTTCTCATTTTCATTTCGTTTATTTTCTCATTTTTTTTACTTTCCTATTTTTTTCTCATTTTCACATTTTCTCATTTTTTAATTTTTACTTATCCTCAATTTTTATATTTTCACTTTCAAATTTTTTCGTTTTTTCACTTTCCCGTTTTTTCCTTTTCTCATTTACCCTTTTTTCCATTTTCACATTTTTCATTTTCACTTTGTTCACTTTCTCATGTTTTCATTTTCTTATTTTCTCATTTTTCTTTTTTCATTTTTTCATGTTCTTATTTTCTAATTTTTTATTTTTCTCATTTTTTCATTTTCTTAATTTCTCATATTTTCATTTTCTCATTTTAATTTTTTCATTTTCTCATTTTTTCCTTTTCTAATTTTTCCATTTCCATTTCTATTTCCATTTTCCAAATCAAACTTTTTAGCAAGCTATATGGCTGTCAACACTATGGCTGATTTTATTTTTTAAAGATATTCACAGAACATTACTTCGCACTTTCTTTAGCCTCGTAGGCGTTTTATCTGTTAAACTTAAACCATTGTTTTCAAACACTTCTCAGCAAGCAGATATATATGTTTGTTAACACTACGGGTGTATTTCTTTTTCAAATATATTTACAGAATGTGTACATGAAATATTACTTTTATGTCAACACTTAATACTAGTGACAAATAAACATAGATGTTACATAATTACCTGGAAAGTAAATAGGAAGCTATGTTTTCTGGACTAATATAACAAAAATGTACCATATTTATATTTATCACAATGAAAGACATTTTACATAAAATAAATATATAAATCTATTTCTAATTAGGAACGTAGCCACATTATTATCTTCGTGTATATTTTTAAACAAGACGTGGCAAAAGCGGCAAGATAAAAGGACCTGTAATTGTATGTTGAGTTCTTTGAACAGGCTATTGAAAGTATATCGATTCCTTGAGATTGAAACCTAACAAATTTATACCTTTGTCCTGGAAGATATTGCTTCACACTTTCTTTAGCCTCGTAGGCGTTTTATCTGTTAAACTTAAACCATTGTTTTCAAACACTTTTCAGCAAGCATATATATATGTTTGTTAACACTACGGGTGTATTTCTTTTTCAAAGATATTTACAGAATATGTACTTGAAATAGTAGTTTTACGTCAATATTTAATACTAGTGACAAATAAACCTATTAAAAGATGTCAGTTACCTGGATTCTAAATAGGAAGCTATGTTGTCTAAACTAACCCCTACTTCTGAAATCCATTTGTTTGAATTTGATACCACTATTTAAACTCGTTCCACACTAATATTTAATCCTCATTTCTACAGTGTTCTTGATACAATATTAAACTTTATAAATTATTGTTTTTTCTCTATTTTAAATAAATGAATAAATAAAAATGCCTTTATTGTGCAAGCGTATTTCAGTTTGAACAACTGTTTTTCAAATCAACTATTGGCAATCTTACATTAAAATGAATAATAACATTAATAACAATAGTTACACAGCAACAAAAACACTGTAATTACCTAAATAGACCCTGGTTTTAACAGCTCCTTCTTTTTTATTTTAAAATTAGCAACAGAAGCTATGTTTTTAACATGCGGAGGAAGGTCATTAAATAACTTGGGGCCAAAGTATGAAAACCCCTTCCTCCCTACTTCAAGCCTCACTTGAGGAAAGTGAAGCTATCCATTCTGGCGGGTGCTACGTTGAGAGACCTCCCCACGGAACATGAGCTTCTCACTTAGGTACTGTGGCTCTTTTAGAATACGAGCTTTATGGACCATGCAACATGTCAGAATTCTACACACCACTTCCATAGGGAGTATGTTGACAGCATTTCGAAAGGGAGAAACATGATCGGAAAAATGAAGATTGAAAATGTACAGGGATTAAAATGAAGATGAAAAATAGATGAAAATTGCTGAATTTTGAATTTTTTGGATTCTATCAATGTACCCTCTCGAGATGCTGTTCCCGTAGGCCAGATAGCAGTAATAGAATAATGAAAATACAATTGGCTGCATGAGCTTAAGCTTGGCAAACCCCAGCAACAGTGTTCTAAACCAGTACAGACCCCTCAGTCTGCCAAGCGCACGCTGTGAGGCGTGAGTCACATGGTCAGAAAAAGTAAGATCACGGTCAAGGACGACACCGAGAACCTTAGCCTTGTCACACACAGCCAGGCTCCCACCATCGAGCACTACCATCAATCCACTCTCTTCAAGGGCCCGTATCAGATTGTGTGGTGCTACATGAAGGACTGTGCCCTTGCTTGCGTTGAGCTTCAGTCCATTGGACACCGACCAAGAGCTGATGCTTTGAAGATCAGAGTTGATCTGATCAGTGTCGGTGTCAATCTGTTCAGGCTCATACGACAAGTGCAATTGACAGTCGTCCGCATATAAATGAGCGGAACAGTGTTGAACACAACTGGGAAAATCAGATGTGTACAAATTAAATAGGATTGGCCCAAGGCAACTACCTTGTGGAACACCCCGTAATTTGAGGAGAGGCATGGATGTCTCGTTGCCAAGCTTAATGCTGTCTTTCTTCTAGGTATGATTTCATCCACCTAATTACTCCCTCACCAAATCCATAATAATTCATTTTGGCTAGCAACATCTCATGACTTATAGAATCCAAAGCCTGAGAATAATCTAGCATAATAAGAGAGCTGATCTGTCCTTTATCTTTTCCTTCAAATAGATCACTAAACAAGTTGGTAAGGGCAGTGGATGTACCATAGTTTTGTCTAAATCCAGATTGTAACTTTGGTAAAATATGTTCTTCATTGACATGGGTCAATGAAGATAACTATGAAGACATGGGTTATTTGTTTGATAACTACCTTCTCGACAATTTTTGATATTGCAGGTAATATTGAGATCGGTCTCAGCTGCTCTACACAAGTGGGTACATTAACCTTCGGGAGTGGATGAACAATACTTTTTTCCAGTTGTCAGGAAACACACCATTTGACAAGCATCTGTTCACCAAGCGTGTGATTGCTCCCAGAGCATACGGACTAGCTGCTTTGATGATTTGTATAGGCAAGCCATCAGCACCCAATGCTCTAGATTTTATTTCATTCATTCCAGTCTTAACCATGTTTTCTGTAACTTCTGTAAAATTAAAAAGCACTGCATTTACACTTTTCTTTGTGTTCTGAAAAAATTTTAATGTGTTCATGTCAATATTACTTCCAGATCTCATTGCAATGAAAAACTTGTTAACATCATCTGATTTAAAATTTTCTGGGACATTATAATTTTTTTTTTTTTTTTTGCCAACAATATCATACATTTTTAAGCAGGACCAAAATTACTTCGCAGACTCAGCTGAGCCCAACTTCTCAGTGAAATAGGCTTTCTTAGCATTTCTTATAACGGCATTTAGTCTATTTCTGACTACTTTATAATTTTGCCATACATTGTTGTCTTTATTCTTCAAAAACTTATTTTTCAATATATTTTTAGCCTTTGTTAGTTGGACAATCTCCTAGCTCCTCCAAGGGGCCTTTTTCTTAGTAATTCTTTTACATACAATAGGTGCCTGCTCATCATAGACACTTCTAATGTTTGATGAAATCCAGTTTTCAATTTCATATCATTTTACCAAACTGACTAGAACTACAACTAAATTTTAACAACTGCTGCCTTGATACCCCACTTTTTCTACTTTTTTGATTATAGTAAAAAAATAATACAATCATTTTACTATCACATTTACACGGAATGTAACCTATAGGCACATTCTATGTGTAAATGAGAAAAAATGTATTCACTGCTTTCCATAACATACTTATTTTGTTGTATTTGTACTTTGTTGTGTACAAATATATTTTGCTTTAATCACAGCTTTGTACAAATTTTTGTCAATATTTTTAAAATTACTGACGGCAAAACATAGGCTCTTTTGCATGATAGTAATATAGCTTTTTGTGGTTCCGTTTTTAATTGTGATATTTACCACTTTGATTTTATTGGTAAAGTGGCTTTAGTTTTTAGATGGATTTTTATTAAATAGCAAATTCCTCCAGAGTCACACAACCAATGGGTTCTGTATTTCAAAATAAATTAAACACCTATCTTTTTTTATGTACAATTTATGAATACTTTTTGAAAATGAAATACGTAAATTTTCTACCGGTTTTTCTACCAAGTTTTATGACATGAAGGAATGTATTTTGTATTTATAAATAGATTCTTAGCTTATTACGTATTGGTACAAATAATATAATACAAGTGAACGTTAAACAGTACAACTTTATTACACAAAATGAACAAATATAATGGTGAACTACTTCCGTTAGCATAAGAGAGCTAAACGTAAATCTATCACCATAATAATGTTATATTTTTTACAAATATTTTAATAAATTATTTATGCTGTTTGATATTCAATTTGTAAAATTATGAATTTCTTTCATTTGTGTTATAAACTAAAACAGGTAATTGGTTTGTGACAATAATAACAAGTAAACATGTATACCATAGAGAAAACCGCAGGTAGAAGTAATAAGCAAGTAGGCTGATACGTTATATTATTTAGTACAATAACGTTTCGATATATTAAACACACAAGTTAAATTTAATAACAACACAATTAAATTAGGATACTTGCCTATTTAAGATCCCGGGGAAGCTGAGGGATGCAATAACTGAAACTACGACCCACCATCCTGCAGAAACAGGACAGAACAAATTGGTCAAGAAGACTATAAAATGTTTAAAATAAAAAAAGGTGTTTTCAGCAGCTTAAAGAAATTATGTTCACTTTGAATTATTGATAGTGAATTGATAGGCGAGAAGTTTAAAAAAAAAATTGAAAACATAATACACTGTACTTACCAATGGTGGGAACCACGAACGCTCAGCATCGCCTCGCTCCTCCCTCGGGCACAAGTCGACTGCGTGTCGGCGAGGGAGAAGAGCAGGACACTGATGACGTAACAAGGCCTAGTCCAAAGTTTAAATCATTGTTGTGCCCTTGACCAGTCGCTCGCGCAAGTTGGTTGCAATTAACGTATTACAAATATTGGTATACATCTATGAAAATACACTATTTCTGGTTTCATGTTTAAAAACATTACTTTCGTTATTTCTCAGATGTTTAATTTGCCATTATGCCAATACGGCAATGGCAAATGGCAAACATGGCAATCATAACAATTCTAATTGTTCAAAGCAATACAATTAGAAAATGAGTTTCTTTCACATTTTAAATATAGAGAATAACTAAGCCAGCATCTCACCTGAAAAGTCTCATCCCTATTGTTCTCTTAACCACAAGGGGTCACGTGGGTTGAAGCACTTTAATAACCGGGCTGAGTTTTTAATAGCTAACATTTAGTTTAAACTACGCAATTTCATGTGATATATAAATTGTATTTAAAGTTAGATTGAATCAACTATCCTACATTTCTTCAAAGAAAGTAGGTCATTGAAGACTCATGTCTTAATTCCAAAAAAAAGTTCTTTTCCTTTGGGAACTTGATTTAACTGGCATTAAAAATACATAGAATAATAATAATCATATTGGCCCTGGATTGGAAATAATATATAATGGAGAAATAAAATATATTACCTTGTTCAATCACTTTTACTTAATATACTACATGTTTCGATCCTTAGATCGTCTTCCGGTGTATATTGCAACAAAATATCTTGAAGACATCAATAAAAATTTAATTTAGTTAAAACTTATTAACCTGAAAATACATAATTGTAAAGTATTTTCAGTTTAATAAGTTTTAACTAGTTTAAATTTTTATTGATACCTTCAAGATATTTTGTTGCATTATACACCTGAAGATGATCTAAGGATCGAAACATGTTGTATATTAAATAAAAGTGATTGAACAAGGTAATACATTTTATTTCTCCATTATATAAAATAATACTTGTGCCATCTAAGTATGGATGTTGATTCAGTTGTCAAGTTCAGATTTTTTTTTTTAATTCGTTAATGATAGAGTATCAGATGAGGGAGACAAAGGTAGTTGGACCTTTGCCACCATTAAGTGAAAATTACCAATCACAACATTTCGATTCGGTAAAACCCGAACCTTTTTCAAGTGCTAAAAACTAAATTACATCTACACAAACATGTTATAAAACTAAGTTCTTAAACTAATAAACTTATCTACTTTAATAATTATCTACAATTCAACCTATATCCTAGAATGGGGTACAAAAAAATGAACTTCTACTAAATATAAAAATGTTAAAAGGGTTAAATTAATATAACCAATTAGGCACTATCAAGGTCACAATATCAATGAAAAAATTTTAAAACACAATTAAAATTAATATTCAAATCAGACTGAAATAAGATTACATTAACTAATCATAAATATATGGTACATGAAAAACACTATTAGTTTAAAATAACATTCAACATGCACAAAAAAATTTTCAACAGTGCATGGTGAATATTATTTTAAACTGATAGTAATTAGTTTAAAATAATATTCACCATGCACCATTAACTCACCATTAATTAGTAGTTAGTAATTAAACTAATAGTAATATTAAACTAATATTATTTTAAAACACTATTAGTTTAAAATAACATTCAACATGCACAAAAAAATGTTCAACAGTGCATGGTGAATATTATTTTAAACTAATAGTGTTTTTCATGTACCATATATTTATGATTAGTTAATGTAATCTTATTTCAGTCTGATCTGAATATTAATTTTAATTGTGTTTTAACATTTTTTCGTTGATATCGTGACCTTGATAGTGCCTAATTGGTTATATTAATTTAATTAACCCTGTTAACATTTTTATATTTAGTAGAAGTTCATTTTTTGTACCCCATTCTAGGATCTAGGTTAAAATGTAGATAATTATTAAAGTAGATAAGTTTATTAGTTTAAGAACTTTTTTTTAGCACTTGAAAAAGGTTTGGGTTTTACCAAATCGAAACGTCGTGATTGGTAATTCACGTAATGATGGCAAATGTCCAACTACCTTTGTCTCCCTCATTCTGATTTTTACCACTAAATCTATTGTAAGAATAGGGCATAAATAAAGTTCTGTGCATTTAATTTACGTAATCTTTTGACAAACATCATAACAACAAATAATTGTATTATTAAAAGTTTTTATGTTTAACTAATAAAGTATTTTTATAGCATGGACAAATTATTGTTCCTTACGTGTAACATTCAAATAAGTTAAGTGTACTTTTAATTTTAATCTTGCTAATGGATACTGTGATAAAACTAAAATGGGTCACATAATAAAATTTAAAAACTTTTTAAATCCCCTGATTGTTAAATGGGTATTAATGTAATTTTAAAACATTTGTTATGAAACATATGTTTTCTTAATAAAATTTTTCAGATATTATACAAAATTCTAATCATTCGTGGTCATTTTACAAATTCTCTTGCGCAGATTGTTTTCTTTGTTTTATAATTAAAAAGATAAAATGTTCACTTAATTATAAATTGAACTTTTAAGTTGCTTTTTCCGTAATGTTATGCAGCAAAAAGTTCTGTAAGTGTAGAATATAATAACATAGATGCTAAGGGACCTTTCCACAGTATTTTTCATCTCCTCGTCAAGTTGAAAAATACCTTCCTTTATTGGTGTCAAAGGAAATAACCCCCATTAGAATATACAGTTTACTATGCATAATAACATTGGGAAGCCCGATCGAGTGTTTCACCAGATAACTAATAAACTATCAGATATCATTAATATCGGACTAAATCGGAATTTGATTAGTCCGTTCTTCTTTGTAGCGCATTCTATACTTTTACATCCTCCGCCTCATGCCTTGCTAAGACCTTTGTTGGCATTTTGTTTGTTATAATTGACTTTTTACTCACACCCTCTTGACAAACTAAGTTAAAAATTAACAACACAAATACATAATCTAACTACCCTATCCTAATCATATGCAAATGTACATACTACTATAAATCAATAAAATTTATAGGCCCTCCAGCCATCTCTTCTAAAAATATATTGACAAATATAAAATCCACTGCTCTCTTAGTAAATGTTTTAATTTAATTTAATTTAATTTTAAAACAAAACTATATGCTTGTAATGTTTTAGTAATGACAGGGGTATTTAAGGGAATCACAACAAATTTCCTTTTAATTATAAAGTGTTAGTAGTCGAATATTGTTTCTTTTTGTCAGTGAATGTCGATTTATTCACTTTAGATCATTTCTTTTAACCATCTCATCTGTGAATGGTCAATACAATATTTCGTTTGAGAAAACCGTTAAAGCCGGGTAAATGACGCTGAACGCTAACACAAAATGAGACTCGCTGCTGGAAAGTCCAAAGAAAGCTTTGTTATGAATAAAATGCCTGCTTTTAAAAATCTTTTAAAAAAATTATTTTGCCTTATTATGAGTGTTTTCTTTAATGTTGTAGCAATCGCATAAAACATGTATAAAGTTATAATTGTGTTGGTGAACCTATGTTCAACTATTTAGCATTGTTGTCTAAAAGTTTCATTTTGTATTTCAATGTGTGTAGGTCACCACGTCTTTAACGATACCAAATGTTAGATACATTATTCGAAATGTTCGATAAATTATCTAATCGACATGTGGAACGAGGCATGTTTATATTAATAGAACCATTGTCTATATAAATCAAAGCCATACTCATCACTACTTCTCTAAAACTATAAGTCCGATTGACTTGACACTTTGTACATAGGTTTATCTTAGCCCCTAGAAGCTCACTAAAAAAGGATTTTCCTCTCCGACCTCAGGACTCCGTCCAACTGGCCTCCAAACGTCCCATGGTATTCTTATGGAGCTTTATTACTAATTTATTGATTTATTTTATTGACAACTAACTGTTAAAAGAAAAAACTAATAAAATTGTGGTAGGCTAAAATAAAAAATAATTGAGTACGGTAGTAAATTATTACACAACACCATCTTGTTATATTGCACTAAATTATTACACTAAATGTTATATTGCATCAAATAATTGTTTTTTTTTTAAACAAAGTGTTAAGTTTGATTTACTTTAAGTAATTTTTAATGTTCTTGAATTTTTTTGAATTAATACTTGTATTTTGAATGCAGGTCTTTAATCTCAATAGCTTTCCATATTAGTGATTGGTCCAACATTCCTCCTTCGACAAAAATTTAATATAGATAGTTAGATTTTTAGCTTGCAACTTGTAAACTATGAGAAAACTATGATTTTATAGACTATATACTTTTATTCATATCTGACAATTTCAGTAAATGATACTGTATATTGTACAATTAATTTTTTCTCTGCTGTTTATCTCCTTTCAACATAGGATGATGTATTTACCCATACTACTCACTTAATTAAACCACCTTTATGTCATAATTTCCAGTTAACAAAGCTTGCACCACCTCTATCCCTAAGCTAGTTACAATTAATTGTAATCGGGTGGCAAATTATTTGTTTTCATTGTTCAAAATGTTTATAAACAAAATACATTCTTACATATGTCGGCGTCTCATATGTAAGAATGTAAGAATGTAAGTACTCTTATCTTACTTAATAAAAAACTTAAAAATTACATTTTTCTTTTATGACATACATATTTCTTTCAAAAATACATGACTAAAACTATTTAAGTAACTATAGTAATCTAAATAAACATTTCATTTTGTGTTTACTAGTAAGTGATAAATCGATAAATATTTTTATACTTGTACATCAATTCAAACTTAAGCCCAATAACTGATATTATTGGTTAAGATATCAAAATAAATAGGCCTACATTCTAACCACTTCAAGTTCAATTCTGCTAGGCAACAATGAATGTTGGATCACATATTCATCTAGTTGCCTCTTGGGTATTCTTTATGAACTTATATCCAAGATAAACAATGTACAGACTCCTGCGTTATTGATAATTATAGTTTTTAAATAATTTGGAAGGAATATAATGTTATATGTTTACTTAAGGTCAGGCTCATTATTGACGTCGTGTTTAATTGATTAAAAAAATAAAAATTGTATTCGTAAATAAATTATTTTTTACGATTAAACATTTAACTTCATCCTGTAAAATTATTAGTACAAGTTTGCAACTATCTTATTATGGTTTAATATGTTTATTATTGGAGGTGAAGTATATATTACTTAATATGCTTATGGAAACATATAAATTTCATTCACATATAAATCAAGAATAGTGCTTTCGTTATACAAGAAATTTCACACAAACGTCATATATTGGGAGTAAACGTCAATAATGCAGCTTAATTTGGAAGAGAATAAATAAACATACATAGTCGTAACTTTCCCTGTTTTTTTTTTTTTTTTTTTTTTTTTAAGCGAGTAGGTTTATTATTAAATATTTAATATCATTTCAGAAAATAAAATATTTACAATTGTGATACATACACACGATATTATAAATGGCAAAAAAGAGAGAGATAAAAACAATATCGTTATTACATTTGTTTTACGTGTCTTCCCCAAATGTTGTGGGTGTTGGGTGTGGGAGAGAATTTCTCTCTTGTATAAATAAGGAGTATTCATTGAAATATCTTACATTTTAATTCAAATATTAAATTGGAGTCATAAACGTATCCGTTGAACTAAGTCTAAAGTAAATGTACAATTTAAATTTACTAATTACATATTTTTACACAGTTAATATTCTATTAAGGAAAAAATTGTTAAATTACGCGTTAAGGCAGTAAGGTAGTATTGACTCTTGAAGACGACAGGATTTTTACACATATCGAAAATTTTTGTTTGTTTTTTTAGCACTAGAAACGTTGCAAATCTCCAAAAAATTACCAATCACGAAAAACAACGCCAACAAACAACTTTCGAACAAAACGTTTTACAGATGTGTAAGTAACAACAATATTATAGCTGATTACAGCCGGAGCGCCGTGACATCTCATGTGTAGGCAATGTACATGCTGTATCTATATTGCGTCCGTCAATGGCAGGCGTTCTGTTCCTCCAGTGACTAGGTGGCACACGCCACGCACACATCATCTATTAGTGACTCCAAATACTCCAGCCTTTTGGTTGGAGAGTTCAACTGTCCAGTGGGGTGTATGAGGGTCTGGATGGCTCCTTAAAAAGTAATTAAATTAATTTATTTATTAAAAGGCCATTCTATATAATAATATTGTATACAAGAATTTAGAATTTTCCATTTCATAAACTCGAGTCCACCACCCGACTATATTTTACTTACCATTTTTACAACCATCTACAAAACTGTTTTAGTGAAGAAACTTTAAATAGAAGATAATTTTACCATGTGTTTAAGTTAGAAAATGGGGATCGAACTTAAATTTGAAAAACCACTAAACGTAGATAATTTTGTCATAGTAATTAAAATGTGTGTTTAAACTAGGTCGTATCTTGAACAGTCCAAATAACGTTGCTAAATGTCCAAATAATTTAAAATGGCTTCGGAAAAAATAATAAGTAAAAGCACCTTCATTTATAGTTTAAGTACCGTTTGACTACGGATACTTGCAAGTAACCGTAAACGACGATATCGATTGAGTTCTGCATTAGAGAATCCAGAAAGAATTTACGTAATGAAACAAGACGAAATAAAGTAGGTAGAGGTTTTTCTTTTCTTTTATCTATTTTTTAATAAAAATATACAGCAGTTACTAAACGCATTACATCAATTATTGTTGTTTTTAACTGTATACCGTTGCTACAAGATACTAATGAGATGAAATATCCGTTTTTGGTCGAAATATCGTGTGTTAATTAGTGAGTAAAACATACAGGAAGGGATGTTGACTCTTAATGAAACATAATTATTTCAACAGTGGGGAACATCCTGTTATCATCTCGTTTTTAGCAGTAAAGGCGTGTATGTCCATAACTTTCAACTACCTATAATGTATTTGTTGTAACGCTCGATTTATGAAAGCTCTGCAAACACTGTAAAACCCTTTTAAATGTTATCGTATTATAAAACTATAAATTCACGTTTACATTTATTTTCTTTTAGATATCAGAGATTATTGAAGTTGATTAGTAAATATAGTGCAAACGTTAAATAACGTAAATTATGTGACAAGTCAATTTTATTCACGTAATACAGGGCCTATTTGATCTGTAGGCGTTGTAGGCGTGTCTGATAATATTCACTTATTTTATCCCGATATCAATACCTCAGAATGTGTATTTGTGTGTTCACAATTTCTGGGAAACTTTTCACCCTCTTGTTTTACTACATGGATATCTATAATATTGATACATGACCATGTATACTTGAAATACAATCTTGTCTGTTCCTTGGTTAGCCTTATAGTACAATAGGACTGAGTATGGTATTCCCATTTCACATAAGTAGAATTAGTGTTCACATTCAACACAAAGCAATGAATTATAAAATGTAAACATTGGTCAACATTTGTATAGTATAACATGTAAATTGTAATCACGTACATTGTATTGGTTGGTCAATACCACTGAACGTATGTGTGGGTGGGGTCAATATCACTGAATATATATGGGTGGGTGGGGTCAATACCACTAAAAGTACAGGGATGAGTGGGTTCAATACCACTAAAAGTATGTGGGTGGGTGGGGTCAATATCACTGAATGTATATGGGTGGGTGGGGTCAATACCACTAAATGTATGTGGGTGGGTGGGGTCAATACCACTAAATGTAAGTGGGTGGGTGGAGTCAATACCACTCAAAGTATGTGGATGAGTGGAGTTAATACCACAGTACGTATATGGGTGGGTGAGGTCAATACCACTTTACGTATATGGGTATGTGGGTACTATACCATTGAACGGATATGGGTGGGTGGGGTAAATACCACTCTACGTATATGGGTGGGTGGGATCTATACTATTGAACGTAAATGGATGGGTGGGTTCATTACCCCTGAACGTATGTGGGTGGGTGGGGTAAATACAACTGAACGTATATGGGTGGGTGGGATCTATACTATTGAACGTAAATGGATGGGTGGGGTCATTACCCCTGGACGTATATGGGTGGGTGGGGTCAATACAACTGAACGTATATGGGTGGGTGGGGTCAATACCACTGAACGTATATTGGGTGAGTGGGGTCAATACAACTGAACGTATATGGATGGGTGGGGTCAATACCACTGAACGTATATGAGTGATTGGGGTCAATACCACTAATCATATATGGGTGGGTGAGGTCAGTACCGTACTACGTGGGCATGTGGGGGGATGGGTAAATACGACAGTACGTATATACGTAGACCTAAAGAGGTGTGTGGGAGGGTGGATGGGTAGGCTAGGAAGAAGAAGTAAATTAAATGGTAATACTAATACCAAAATACTAGTACATATTAGTAATACAATTATAAATCCAGCAGTAAACAGAATTCGTTTTTATAATTTTACAAGCAATAAAAAATTTTTAGGTTTTATACTAGTATGACAGATGTTTGATAATATAATCTTATCGCCCAGTTATTCATTAGTGGATGCATGCATTTTATCTTCTGCCGTTTAATATATAAATAATACATGTTTAGGTGTTTTAATCAAATTATTATAAAATAAAATGTAATACGAAATCAATCGTATAGTAAATTATAATATCAATTAATAAATCAATATTTTATTTGCTACACAGTATATGCACGATTTTGCACAATACTTTGTAGTTCAAATTCAAAATAGTTAGTAAAAAAAATTAACATGTAGGCCTACATTTTATACTAGATTAAAAATATTATTAGTGAAATACTGAGTAATAATGTTTAAATTTTGTAGTAATTTAAAATGTTTAATATAGTCGTTGTAAAAGGTTTATGCAGAAGAAATATTTGATATGCGGTGGTACAAATTCATATTTTATTTTATTTCGATTGTAATGATGAGGGTCCAACTTAAACCGTTATTACAAGAAATTTAACTGATCTCGTGTCTTTGTAAGTAATTTACTAAATTATTAAATACGCTTGTTAGAACACGTTTAAGTTAAAAGGGAAACGGTGTCTAAGTGGTGGGAAGTTGGCAACCCGTCGTATGTGTTGAGGAAGTCACGTCCATCCTTTATTGTTTGTGGAAAGTTTAGTTGAAGTTATGGGGTTTTATGGAGTAAGATAATTTTGTCAGCTATGAGATATTGGTTTGTTGTTAAGACATCAATTTTATAAAAAGATTAATATTTAATTATGATTAAAAAAACTTAAGTACTATACAAAAAAAAATCGTATCCAGAACAGAAAGTAACCTAAGATGATTTCTTAGATATCAAAAAATATAAATATTTTTACCTTTTCTAAAATCTGTAATATCGTATTATATAGTAAAATTCTACGCAATTTTACACCAAAAGTGAAATGAAATTCATTGCTTACTGTTATTTCTTTTAGTAAACTGGAACTATAATTTTACTCTTGTATCAAAATAAAAAAAAATACACGAATCAAAAAATAATATTAACTTACCAGAAAATGAATTTATTCTTTTTAAAGCCCCATGGACATGTTTCTGAAAATAAAAGAGGTACGTGACTTTCTAACACTAAACTGTATGATATAAGGATGTAGTGTTAAGTATTTTCTTATATTTCCATGGTTTTACCTTAAAAACTAGTTGTGCATGTAGGTTAAGGAGTATGCATGTATATATTCTATTGTATAGATGAGCTCGGTTAGATGGTTCACAGTCATAGTTGTGATTGTAAACATATCAACGGTTAAATTATTCACAAACTTCCTTTTTTAATCTGAAATTGTAATTTTATGAGTAAATAAAAGTTACGATTAAGTAGTTGGACGTTTATTTTTGCACTGATTTGTTCGTGGCTGGTAAAAAATTATATGACGAATTCATTTTCCAACACTTTAAGTGTTTTAAGAAGTGCAACGAAGGCCTCAATGCACAACTAAGAATGGGGCCAAATATTTTGACATCTCAATAAATAAAATGTATGATAAAATAAGGGAGGAGTTGCGTGAAGGAAACACAACTTTACGTATTAAATAAATGGATACAAAACAAAATCTAAATACAAACCTAACTAAAATAATAAATGCTCTTATTATTAGTACATACTGAATGTGTAAGATTTTAATTGATATTTTAATTAATTTATGAATATCAAATATTATTTTTATGACTGCCAGTAAATGATTTATTATACTAAATTTTTAATAAATTAACTGTGTACAGTTTTTTGTTTCTAAAGGTTAGGTGAATATTATAAATGTGTAGTGTTTTAAATGTTATCAAAATAACGGATAGTCAGTAAAGCAACAATCCGAATATCAATTAACATAATCCACTAACTTCAATAGACAAATCGAATGAACCGGTTCCATTAGAACTACTATCATGTAACCAAACGTGAATGTAATTTTCCCTCTTGTATATGAGTGATTATACATCTGTCCATTACTAACTGATCAGCCTTAGTTTGTCCATTACTAACTGATCAGCCTTAGTTTGTCTGAATTTCATCTCGTTGTATGGTTTATTATGAGCAATACAGTTATATCTGTCTCTGATATGGACAAAGTCCATTTAAGAATATTTCATTACTGAAAATACCAAATTAAGAAAGTTCGTATAAGTTTAGTATATTTTAGATATTTACTAATACAATGTTCATAATTGACTCGACTCGGTTGCAAACATAACCTAGTTTACGGTTGAACAAGGCGTTATTTGACATTAAATGATATGCACTATATCTTCGGTAATTCAAAACATCTTTAATAGTATTCTATATATTTTGTATTATATTTATTAGGTAGGCAAAAAAGCATAATTATGGTCCATTTGAAATAAATAGTTCAATTCTTCAAAAGTAAATCTCAATTGATCACGTGTTATAAAGAAGGAAAGTATGTTTTTTTTTTCTTTTTTTGTTTGTTAAAACCGTTGATAATTTTAAATTTATCAACCCTTATAAACTCAAATAAGGGGGTTTGGATGAAGTGTGCAGTGTGTATAGTGAGTAAATAAAGACTTTTAAAAGATATTTATCATATGTTTTTCTATAAAATGAGAATAAATTAAGTTTAAGTAAAAATAGATTAAACAATCATTGAATCAAAAGTTGTGACGTGTCCTAATACAAAAATAATAAAAAAAAATGTTGAAAGAAAAAACAAAAAACCACTGTAAGTGTGTGGGTGAGCGTGTGGGTCAACACCACTGTTCGTGTGTGGGTGGGTAGGTGGGTCAACACCACTCTACGTATGTGGGTGCGGGGGATAGTCAACACCACTGTATGTGTGTGGGTGGACGGGTGGGTCAATTACACTGTATGTGTGTGGGTTAAAGGTACACTTTGAACTGAACATCTCGGCCGGCTGTGAAACAGTATAATTGGCTTTCATAGAAAATCTGATCTGTGATATGAGTAAACAGATTAAACCTTTTAATATCTTTAATAAAGCAGCTTAAAAAGAGCAACACTTTTTTTCGTATTTGGTAAATTCCATTACGAGTATATTCCATTTCTTTCATGATATCACTTAAAAGAAATGAAAATTAGGGGTTGGTACGCGTCGTAAGTGTGAAGGGTGGTATACTATAAAGCTCGATGTAGTGACTCACTGACACTAAATGTTGAGGCACTTCCCTGCGTCCTACTCCCTACATATGTATACTCGTACTTAAGTTGAAGCTCTCGGTCTGAAACCTCCATCAAAGTTCACAGGTATTAATAGTACTTGTTTATGTAACATATTATGAAACAAAAATTATTTAAAATGTAAAATACCAAGTCACTTAAGAATTACTGGTGGAGACTCAAATATATTTAAGAAAATAGAAAGAAAAAAGAAATTTAAAGTGAAAATATCATAGAGCCATGTAATTGAAATCCATGCTGTATTATTTTATTTGTGTAAAGATTTAAAATTAGCGTTAATAAAATAGTATTACGCGTTGATACAAACAAACAATCGGCTCTTGCAATGCTGAAAAAACTTACGTGGGTTTTACAAATGTAATAAAGTCATTGAGAACGGGTATATTGGAAACTAATGGGTCAATATAAGATATTGGGATGTTCTGTTTGGAAATATGTGGCGACCGGCAACAGCTCTGTACTGCGTTCATTAATCTTGTAGAAATGTTATAAATGTTATGAAATCATATGACTATTTTTATCTGTTTTTAACAGGATTTATCTACATAGACTCGTCTACCTGGAGAGTAAACTTCGTCAATATCTATTATTATTATTATTATTATTATTATTATTATAGTTATTATTATAAATAATTATTAAGACGCCGGTCAAGATATGGGTGAAACTAAGATCTGAAGAGCGAATGAGTATGATGAGTGTAGATGAACGAGTGTAGTCATTTTTACTAAGGTCGACTTTTCCTCAGAGAGCGATTTTTATTAATAGCCCAATAGCGAAGGAAAGTAAGTGACCTATATCTTTACGTGGAATTCGAATCACGTTGTATTGGTCTGATTTTCAGCTGACAAGTCTGACAGTCAGTTCTCTTCCCCAAACAACATCTGAACCCTGACTACCAACCAACATGGACACCTCAGATTCTAGAGGTTTCCATGTTATTAGAGTAGTTTAAACGTCGATGGCAACTACTGAGTGGAAGCCATGCCGGTTTTAAGACGAGCAAGAATAGAACCTATCGCATGCGATCTCCACAACACTTTGTCCCCGAGTAGCTGGGCTACAGCACTGCACCACCAGTTCCGACTGTTATAGATTAAGGAACTTTATTCCCACTTTATATTTTATAATTTAAGAACTATTTCAGCTGTAATTATAATAGTATTTAAAGTTTGATTTTAATTAAATAAATGTAATGAAGTAAACTTACATTTTTTTATTGCAAGTTCATTTTACAATTAACTGTACAAAAAATGTTATACAATTTCTTTGTAGTGATGTATTCTTTCTCCATGTTTCTTACATGTAAGGAGGGGCCATTACTAAGAACATCGATCTATTTCAGGAACTCTCACAGATGTTATTTATTACGTTGTAAATCTGTTATGTGAAGAGTAACATGGGTCCTTTGTCAACCCTCTCTTTATTCTACCTATGTCAGAACAGATGTATTAGTATTGTAAAACTTGGACTAGGTATGTTTCAAGGTTGCGTTTTTAACCCAATTTTCTCAATTTTCTTTTTACATTTTTAATGTAACTTAAAATGGGCAAACTTTTCAAATTTATAATTTAGAGAAAACATTATACTCTCAACGTATTTACCTGTCATTATTAGAAATTAACACTTTTCAATACGCTTTTTTCTGTTTAATACATACTTCGAAGTAACCAGTAGCAGTTTATATTGATATTTCCAAACGTTTTTAAATTGTTTACTTTAAATATATTGGATAGTTTATGTTTCACAGTTATAAAAGTATGTTTCAGATATTTCCGTATGTCTGGCCTCTGTAATACATTTAGTTTTTTCCATAAAATCTCTTTGAAGTATGTTTTTTACTAAATAAGAGATCAATAACCTCTTCAGTCTTACATTATCTATTTCCAATAGACCATTGATCTGTGTGGTTAACTTATCAAACAGAGTAAGAGAGTGAGTGAGTGAGAGAGAGAGAGAGGGGGGGAGAGAGAGAGAGAGAGAGAGAGAGAGAGAGAGAGAGAGAGAGAGAGAGAGAGAGAGAGAGAGAGAGAGAGAGAGCACGGTGAATATTACTGACAAAAACTAACAATCAAGGCCAGGATTCGAACCTAAGCTATCTCCAGGTTCAAAGTCTTGACGCTTTACTCCACTTGGCAATCCCCAAAATGTTTTTCAATACTTTTTTAATAAAATAATATTGTTACTAGCAATGATTTAGTATGTAGGTACGTTTAATTCATAATGTTAACATTAAGTACTGGTAACTGCTAGCAGTGATTCTTCTTGTTACATAACTAATTGTTTTTCGCCGGCAGTATATTTTTAACAATTTTTAATATCTGAGTAATTTCAGTGTTATTTCAGTGTTATATATGCTTTATTTAAGTTAATCTAACCCCCCCTCGTAATTGTTGATATAAAGTTTATCTTCAGCTGCATAAATACGGACAAGCAACAATCACGTTTGGTATAGAGAGTTTATGTCAAAATAGGTTGTTTTTTTCTTTTTCAAATATATCATCTTACTATTATACTAGTCCGTCATAAATATGTCCAATAATTTACCAAAGAAGTGATCTATTATTAGTAATGTTTATGAATTTACCTAAGTACAAGTAATTGTTTAGTAAATATATGTTATTGGAATGTATTTACGAATGGACCGGTGTTATGAAAACCTCCAATAAACAGCAAACAAACATCAACTCGTAGACATCAAATTAAGTCGATGTAGGTGCTTCATTAAAGCCACTATTTTTGTGACAGTGACGTAATCACGGCGTGTTTGGTCACACGATCAATGCTTACATTTAATCACACTTGTGTATAGAGTTAAATTGGTTTTACATAAAGTTGGAGCTTCATAGCTTAATTTAAAGTTTTAATATAGGAAAAGTTTCACAATACTTTCCATATTTAAATTCAAGTTTTAAAACTTAACACATGGTAATTCAGTTTTTATGAGTTTCGTAAAACACTAAAACACTACTTGAGGAGACATAAGTGACAGAGAAGAATGAAACAGAGGTCACGTCCAGTAGTTCACTAAATATGTGTCGAGTAGTTAGTTATTTCTACAGTTTCCAACATGAATGAGAGGGTCAGCACCTTGTCAGTCCTTCCTTTATCCCCCAAAAGTCTCAAGGATAAACGTAGTAACAGTTATTAAAGATGCGCCCCTGGGGCAATCACTCCGGTCGTAACTAAACGACCGGCTGATTTAGCTGAAATGTATGAACATCAGTTCCTATAATCGAGATCATCTAAATATTATTATTCCAGAATCATTGGATTTTTAGTGATAATCATTAAAGCATATCTTTCTAAATAATATAAAGAGTTTAATTAATGACTTTATTTTATTATTTCTAACAGTAAGTAGGAGTTAAATTTTGTTTGAATTAAATTATTTTATAGTACTTTTAAAGTATCGTGAAGGTATTTTAGATATCTGTGTATTTTATTAATATGTTCTCAACGATCAGGAACCCTTTCTGGATGGAGGGTGTGTTTTATACGTTGACTAATTTCTTATATTCTACTGGGACCATCTGATTCTAAATTTAATTCCACGATTCAATAAAATGTATTCATTTCCTTTACTTTAAACAAGTCGATAGCTGTCAATAGCCTTGCCATTCTTTTCCTTTTTTTTTGGAGTGCTTTATTTGTAATTCCCGCTCTATAGATGAAACTTTCTAACGCCTATGCATCACCTGGTAGCAATGTTGTATTTTATAGGCACCAGGAAATGTTAGTGTGTACCTATAAGAAGGAACTCCGACTTCCTCTGATAGTTCTTCTGATACACTAAAATCTAGTCACTCCAGACTAGTAGACTGATGAAAGATATAGTTTTCTCACGGGACAATTTATTTAGTTATCAAAGTTCATTATGACTGAGCTGGCACAAGGGATCAGACGGGGTTGGTTTTTGAGCCTCATGTGTAAGTCTAGTGACATTATCTAAACAATTTTCCGCAAACAATAATGAATTTGAGTAAATTTTTCTTTTTGTTGTTTTTGGTACAGGGCTGTTTATTTTAATCACGGAGGTCCACCAAACGTATGAACATTTACTGTCCACCACCTGTGAATCGTCCAATAACTTAAGCAAGACCGGCTAGCTACTTGTGTTTAAAGAATCAAATGTCAAATCTTGATATATGTTCGTTTATTATATATGAGCTTTTTGTCCCTTTATAATATATAATTAAACGATATGTTATATCTAAAGAAATTACCTACTCCGACGGCCTTCCAGCAAGGTCTATCTACAGTAAAAATTTAAAAACTTTACAACTCTCAGAAGTGGACAAAAATACAACCAGTAAGTGATCCCAATTAAGTTTTATGTTACATAAAAAATTATCCTTTTTTGAGAAATAAATAACACGTATATTTTGGGCGTATAACTATCAAAAAGGCATGTTAATTTACTAATGTAAAAGGTGCATTTAAAATATGTATTTTATAACAACATTGTTTGTCAGTAAAATCGTTGGAAACAATACCACTGTACGTGTATATGTATGTGGGTGGGTGGGTCGATAACCATACAAACGAATTGTTAAATTGCTTCTATCAATAATTTTAAACAGGAGTTTTAGCATGATCCAGTAAAATACTGTGGTCAAACATGAACAATAGGTTAAGTAAGTTGGGACATAACTAACTAGTTATGTCTCAACTTGTTTGCAAAGTGAGTAGGTGGCTTTAGAAAGCCATCAGAATATAACGTTCAGTAAACAGGGGAATGTCGAGGCAAAGTATGATTCTGTTGTGTAGGGACAGTGGCGTTTATAATGGTATTGTGTCTTATTAGCCTCTCACTCACTAATTGTTCAGAATCACGTTCCATGAATTTTAGGGGAACAATGCAGTTAAAGGGTACGTACCAATCACAGTCATAACAAATGTTGAAATGTATCAACTGTTAACCACCGGATGTTCATTTGTCATCGGGCTATTAACTAATAAAACTGTTGAAAAGAGATGTTTTGCCTTAGTTCGTAACAAAGACTACATTCACTCGTGTAATTTTAATTCACACGATTATGCTTGCACTCTAAAGACCACTTGGAAAACGACCTGTTTAACACGCTAGTGCGAGTGAGACAGAGAACTATTCTTCACCCTCTGTATAATTCCATTTGAAATTTGTCATGGCAACGAGTCCGGTAGGTCACACGTTGCAGGAAAAACACTGCTTTTGTCCCACCATTTTACGTCATTAGCAGCAGTTAATGATAAACATGGTTTGATGAACACTAACGAATCAAATTTAAAACTATTAAATGAAAACATTATTTAGTAATCAATTACCAATTATCCATATCAATAACACAACGAATAATATTGTAAACAATGAATAGCAATGAAACAAACTTGTGCAGTGCATTAAAGTTTTATTTATTTATTTATTTTTTATCCGCTGAACACTGTTGCGGAAGTTGAACACTTGAAGGCGGAAGTTAGTCACGCCCGTGAAGTAAAGCAGCTCAGCGGTGGAACGATTATCCTCTGCAACTGGAATCACTACTTGCGCTAAATATAACACGCAGGTCCTTTTCTATCCGGCCCTATTATAAACCTTTTTATGTACTTATAAATTTAAGCTAGTTCTGTGTGTCAAACATGTTATATAATGTAAGATATAGCCTACAGGTTTTATTGAAAATAATAATAAAATCTGAGCCGAAAAACAACCCTTTGTGTCATTTCACCCCGACGAGCTCGGAGTCAAACGACATTATTAATTCAGACCTTGATGAGAATCTCATTAAATCACTGTTTATTGTTTAATACCAGTCTAACAGTAATTAGGTATTTCCTTTGCCACAAAAGCAGTAACAAGAATTTCAAATATATATTGAATCAGCAATCTATAATTTTATGTATAATTAAAGTTTTTTTTAATTAAATGTTAGTATATATACTGTTCAGCTGCACATTCTTTCTCGTAATTTATATAAATATTAGTTAATAAAAGACAATTATTTACTAAAATTAAATTCCAAACTATTAAAATATATTTTATTCTGAGTAAACAAGAAACGTGTAAGAGGATTCTTAGGATTAAAGACTGACAAAAAAATATATAAGTTTGCGAATTTTTGACAGGAACCATTTTGAAATAGCATACAACATTTTACAATATAGTCTGTCTTTCTAAGATCAACTGTTATACTAAATTGCAATGTTAGGTATCAAGCTGTGTTTTTTTTAGATATTTAGATTTTTCTCCCATATGCGTTGATCATCCTAAAACGATTTTTTACAAGTTGGTCTAAAAATCATATTAGGGTCTCCTGAACCCAAAAAGGTTTTTTTTTCTAGAAATATTTTTGGTGTCTGTCCGTATGTGTGTCTCTCTGTGTGTGTATGTGAGTTCGCTGGAGACTAAACAAATGGACACATTTTTATGAAATTTGGTATGTATGTGACCGTTTTTTCACTTTTTTGAGGGTTTAGTTTCTTTTTCATGAAAAAATAGAATTTTCTCAAAAACCACTTTAACGACTTTGATCAAATTTTCAAGAAAGATATCAATTTTTGCAACTTAAAATATTGTAATAAAAGCGCATGTCTCTAATTTGAATAGTTTTTGAGTTATGGCAAAAAACATATTTGGGAATCAAACTGTTAATTTTTAAAGTTTAGATGTTTTTAGTGTTTAATATGGGTGAAAGATTGTGCCAATTCTTTTAAACCATTTATTTAAATCATATACATACAAGTGAATAGAAAGAGTCGAGATACGACAGCTATCTCGGGTGCAAGTTTGTTATGCCTAGATTGATGTAGTAGGTTGAAATTGTTAGTTACGAGCGAGTCGGTATATACAGTACAAGTTGGAGAGCTTGAGCCCATATTTACCGGAATGATGGTCAGGTCAAAACAAGTAATGACTCGTGTTATGTCTTGTATTATGTTTTCGTACCAATCTTACCAACGTTCCGGTAAATATGGTACTGTCGAAGCTCTCCAAGCTGTTTAACCAATTGTTTGAAATACACCCACTACTAATAGTTTCAAACTATATTATGCAGATAAACAGCAAAAGAAAAATTACATATAAGGAGTTAATATTGATACTATTTTCGAGTGTCATTATATAATTCCCGTTTATACCACCAGAATAAATATAAATTAATTAAATACAAAGAAATTCGTATTCCATGCGTGTATATTAATTTTTACTAGGAATTTTAACAATTTTTGATCTATTTAATTTTTATTTCATTTTACAGATTTTTTTACAAATAGTAATTTACCTATCTTTAAAAGATAAGACATACATGATGTTACTATTTGTTCTAATTCACGTACTAAACTCTTATGTAAATATAATATACAAAATTTTGGAGTGAATATATTTGGTTTATAAACAACATCTAATGAGACAATATGAAAATCAGAACCCTTTGTTGACTGTCATATTTGATACTCAACCATAGTATAAACAAGTTTGGAAAACGCCTGGATAACCATTATCCAGCAAACCATAAAAACATTCACAATCTCTTACAGTGTGCCCTGTTTGCTTTTTTAATTGTTTTTTGTTACGTCCATATCCCTTCCTGCAATGTTTGCACTATTAGCGTTTATTTTTGGATCAAAATAATATTTGAAATGAGGTGAGATCCGAGTTTTTCCTCAAACCTAACATGTTAAATATTTTATTGTTTATGGATAAACTCACGAGAGTTTATCCATAAAACATTAAAAAAATCGTAAATTTTCCTTATTTTCAGTCAGTTAATGTGCCCCAATAACGAAGAGATCCGAACTTGTAAAACAGTTTTAAAACTGTAAATTAATCATTTATGGTTAAATATAATTTATTTTTGTTTCCTATGAGAATCCCTCTGCAAAATCATCAAAATTTTATGAAGTAGTTAAAATTAAAGAAAAAACCTGTAATACAATTTTGGTCGAATTGAGCACGGTCTTTTAATACATATATATGATATTGGCAAGAGTGACGTTGAACTTGTGTGGGTGTTGGCAATACTGTACTGTGAAAATTGGTATTCCTGGTGGAGCTCGTTTATGGGCCAATTTGTACAATAGGTGTTCCATTTATTTTTATCTCTTGGAGTCTCTTGTCCTCCCTCTAAGATAAAGCCGTTGTTGAGGAATAAGTTTCATAATAACTAATTTTTCTGTTATGATGCACTTAATATTTAAATGACTAAACATTTTGTTTAGAAAAAGGCAAGTAGAAAAATCAAAAACACACAAACTGGTAATCTTCTATGTATATTTGAAAATAAAACACTGAGTAGTCACAACTCGATAACTTGTGAGTGGATTCACTTCAAATTGTCACACATGTTGTATTTATATATATAAGCTTTTATTTTTGTTTTTAGTTCATAAACTTGTCAATAGGGCATTTCAAATGTTTCCCGATCTACCTAAATTTCAAAAATGAACATATATATTAGCCTACTGCTGAAAACGTACTACAGTGGCTACTCATTTAAGTACTACAGTGGCTACTCATTTAAGTACTACAGTGGCTAATCATTTAAGTACTACAGTGGCTACTCATTTAATTACTACAGTGGCTACTCATTTAAGTACTACAGTGGCTACTCATTTAAGTACTACAGTGGCTACTCATTTAAGTACTATGGTGGCTACTCATTTAAGTACTACGGTGGCTACTCATTTAAGTACTACAGTGGCTACTCATTTAAGTACTACGGTGGCTACTCATTTAAGTACTGCAGTGGCTACTCAATTACGTGCAAGTTATCCGAATCACTTCCTGTAAGTTCATTACCATGACCAGATGATTGTTGGTTTACGAAAACAACTATAAAAGAATAATTGACATCTCTAATATTTAACATCGGACTAGTCCAAAGCAAATAGTGGCCATTTTTTGCTAGTAACAAATACATTTTTTCAATATTCCACTAAATAAATCTGTTTAACTTTCATTAATAGCCACTATGTTTATTTCTGTGGGGTTGAAACTTACCATTCTAACCTCAATTAATTGTTCATACTTAATGTTTAAAAAAAAACAAGTTATTACTTTCTAATTTAGTGGTTCCTAGTAGATTACTAATTAGAATTTAATAAGCAGATATAATTACTGACAGCCGCTTTCATAGTTTCATTTCCCTGTTAACTGAATAGATTTACATTTTTTTTTTTTTTTTTTTTAATATCAGTTACATAGCTAAATTATTGTAGTAGATCACACACAAATGTAACATCATGAAAAACTTTATTGGTGTAATAATATTTAATATAATCTATTTAATTCGCCACAGGTGTTGAATTGTTCCGTTATTTGGAAATATAGTTATTTTAACAGTTTTACTGATCCTTTTAAACATTTTCGTACAATTCCTTTATTTATATTTTTCATAATGGTAGTAAATATATAATCACAATATAACAACATTGTTTTTATAAATATAATTAGTTGCTTTTATACCGGGATTGTACAATATGATTGTACAAGATATTTTAATGTAATTTATATACATATTTAATAAAACATAAAATAACCAATTCTATAAAATATGGCAGCGATGGTATACCTATAAAATACACTGGAGGAAATGTGTAAATCACCGAGGCTGAGATATGTAAATCGCAAATTGACTCATGCTTACCTCTTGAAGAGGTACTTTTAGGTGCCTTACTGCTAAAAGCTTTCTTAAAGAATTTCCAGCCGTAAAAGGTAAATTTATTTTAGCATATCATTGATAAAAATCTACTTTATGAAAGACTAAAATCTCATTTTCATTTCTGTAATATGCGAATAAATTGGGTTTTGTTAGACTGTATATATTAATAAAGTTAAAAATTAGGGCTACTTATGTATTTTTAGGATATAATAAAATTAAAAACTGAGTACCCTTAATATTTTTTATTAAAATTGATTAACCCAACATGTTTCAACTTTATAGTCATTTTCAAATAATAAATATTTTAAATAAAATTTAACATATTCATTGTTTTGTCTAAAAACTGTACAAATAAAGCACATTAAGGTTAATATGTGGATAATTTTTAAAAACCTTATAACTTATTTTTTGGGACTCGACTTTATTGTCAGTCACAAAAAATAAGTTTCCTCTATTATTTATCACCCAATCTTCTTAATTGGCATATTGTTAAATTTTGTATAATCTATTCTACGAATATTGTAAGATTTTGTAGTAAAATTTGTAATTTTTTATATTTTCCTCAAACATATTTTGACAGCCGCTATTTTGAAACTGATAATCTTAGACATACAGCTTTTTTACTTGAAATGTGTTTTTTTAAGACCAACCTTCATACCAAAATGTAGTATGTCAAACAATTTTTGAAGTATTTAAATTTTGTTTAAAAACACATACAGACAGACACACAGACAAAAAATGAATCGAGAATATACTCATGTTATATGGTTTCATTTTCTTGTATTGGCCTGACAAATAAATCCCTAAAATACGTGACAGTCGAAGTGACAAACATGTATAAAGAGACAAACATTAAAAATGATGCCTGTACTATTCTGATGTCTATGAGGATATGTTAGTAATGATTTTATTTCTTATTTAACGCCTGTATCAAATAAATGCGATCTTGTATAAGTTAACATAATTCCTATATCACAGTGAATGGTGTTTATGTAAAAACGTTCACAATGGAGACAAAACTAAAAGCTCACTTAAGTTGAGAACTCGGCAATACTCGAGGTCCTTCCATCATACATAAAACATCTCCTCAATGTCTTCCCTGTGGTGGGAAAATTGACTCAGCTTTCTATGTAATACATGTAGAGTAGTAATAAACTATACGTGGGAGTAATGATTTTATGTATACAACGTTACATTAGGATTTCATTACAGGAAAAACTCTCTGGAATGAATTGAAAGGCAAATTACCATGTGAATAGTAACAACCAAAACTCTCATAAATTTTTATACATTTCAAATAAACATAGTCAAAAGGAGGGTCTTATTTAATCCCTATAATTTTGAATAGTTTACTAACAAATAAACTATAATAATTATTTTCAATTTTAGAGGTAAAATAAGGTAAATCATACAAATGGATATGAAGAGGTTTAGAACAAAATGGGCCAATTTTAATACAATTGACGGTCTCACATTCACAGATATGCCTAATCCTAGATGGTCAGATTTTTGTTTTACTCTTTCAAGTAAAATAAGTATTTAGTATTGAAACGTTCAGAAATAATATGATAAATATTTACTCACCATATTTGACCTATAATTTTTATGAGATAAGCGTTCAAAATTTTGTGTCTGACATCTACACCTCCAATGTCTTCATTATAGCCCAATACTATTTATAATTTGAATTTATCCGTAATGATTTTAGTTGCCCTCTTGATCACACGAGCACAATTTAACGTTAACTCTACACGTATTCTATGTTACTCTATAAGTATTCTACGTAACTTGCTGATTTATATTTTATTACGAGGAGGCATAATTTATGTTTATTTACCAAATATAAAAATTACGTTTCCTCTAGTAGTTTTAATAGTCTTATTGACAAAGAATATACAAACATCAACTCTACGGCCTAATCTATGGCTAGTAGCCTAACAGCTTTCCTGTTTACCGACACCTAGATGTTAAAATTCTATCTTTACCAACAGCAAAGACTCTCCGTTGCAACTCCTCCACGCAATGCCTGGATCGTTTCTATACACCATCTCTGTTCAGAACTATCTCTATGAACTTTTCTATTTGGGCTCTTACAAACCAAATTATTTTAAAAAATAAATATAAACTTGTATAGACGTTTCAACTTAATATAAAAATTAGATGTAAACAACACTTATAACATATTTTTAGTAGGTTAAACAATTTTCACAGTAAATTTTCTATGTTTTTAATATTCCAGCATAATTTATTTTAACTTAAGATTATTTAAGTTTACAGTTTCATGGAATTTCCTGTTAATAAAACGTACGACTGAGCCATTATAATCAATTTTCATACACGTAGTTTACAAGCTATGAAGTTTTACTCTAATAGGAAGCTTAAATTGTGACAACACTGTAAAAACCAACTTCATCAATTTCCAATAATTTAACGTATATAATTGTTAGTACTTCACTCGCAAGTTCACAAGGGCTTTAGTCGTTTGCATGAACTTTATTCAACGAGTGAAGTTCTGTTCGTTAGCTTTGTTGCGAATCTTGGGCCATGCCCTCTGCAGTCCGAAGCTTAACCACTGAACTATACCACGCCACCTATTATTACTAAGTCCACTTTTAAAACAGTTTTGGTCCAAATCGCACGCAAACATTTTCAAAATTACTATGTTTTTATATTAAAAGCTACACATTCAGGTATACAGATCCGTATATGCGCATTTGTATATTTTCTTGATTTTGTAACTGATATTACTGGTGTAGAGTTGGTCCTTAAAGACCAAGCAAAATTCAAAATAGGATTTATGTTAAGTAAAGCTTTAATCAGAGTTCAGCTGAAACTACTGCTGCTAGCAGATTATATAATTATATGTTAATTATATAATTTGTACAAAGCGTATTTAAAATATTAATATTTCGTCTAAGTAAAGGGTACACCAACATTGTTAAATATGAAATATTTTAGCTGCCAGTAACTAATTAAAGATTTTAAAACGATTGTTTTGTAATTTTATTAAGTACATCATGTATACTAGTTAACTCATGTATGATAAAAAACATATTACGAAAAAAGAAAATCAGAACTGTTCTGTCGAAGTTTGATAAGTGTTCTTTAATTCTGAATTCAGCTTATACTTCACTAAAATTTAATTGATTATCATTGCTGAACTAATCATTTTAGTACAAATAAAAATACAGTTTAGGAAATTCTACATTAATCATAATCCCAGTAATTGTGTGATATGCATTTATTACAAACAACAACATGTATAGAATTGTTGACGTGTCCATCTACACACGTCAACTTGAATTTGCCTGAAAACCTTATAATCAGCAACATTTCACTGTTGACATTTGATTGGCTGAAAGGATTTATTGTCTGACAATATTGACACGTGGCCATAACTCAGTCATACATGCAACATGGACGGATATTGGTATCACTGATCTTTAATATCTGTATGTAATATAACATTTTGAAATCATATCAAGGATTGTACAGTATAATGCTCTGCATTCTTCAATACTGAATGAAACATTACTAATGAAAAAAAACCTTTTAGAAAATATGAGGTAATTAATAGCTTAAGATAGACCACTTGGAAAGTGACCTCTATTGAATTATACTGCAAAAGGGGAGCACTGAGAGGTGGAAGTGAAACAGAGAACTCATCTTCCCGTACCGTGTAATTCCACTTAAAACGTATCATAGCAATCAGGCTGTTGAAGGGCGCGTGCTGTTGGCGCATTAGCAAGCAGTTTGATTAGCAAGAATTGAGCTCAGCTTCATTCAAACCAACGAATTAAGCTCAAAAAATTAAATTAAATTAAATCAATATTTTTTATTCAAATAACATTTAATATTAATAATAACAACACAGTAATAATAGTATATTATTATTAGTATATAGCATTTCTAATAAATCCAACTTTTTCACATGGGAGATATATTAAAATGTTGTATTATAGCTCTAGTGGCAGCTTGCTAAGGCTTTATAGCCCTTGTTGTATTTTATGAAAAAAATCTCATACAGACATTGTGGGTTTTAAACTGTGATTGGGACAGTCCCCTTTCAGCTGAGATTGGAGATTGCAAGCAAATGGAATAAATGTTTGCAAGTTTTGACTTACATATATATTGCTTGAAATATATTGCTATAGGGCGTTATATTGCAAACATTCAAATACACGGGTTCTCCAACAAAAGTGAGTTAGGCTATGGTGGTTGTGTTAATTTACGCTGCACTGATGAGGCAGGAAATAGAAAAACTACTTTGATTATGGCCAAAACTAAAGTCGCTCCACTGAAGCAATATCCTTACCTAAACTTGAATTGTATGGTGCATTTTTATTTGCACAGAAGTTCTTTCGAAACGGCTTACTATCAGTTCTTTTCACGCATGAACTGATTCATCTAGTGTTCTTTGTTGGTTATCAACACCACCCTTTAGACTTAAGACTTACATATCAAATAGGGTGGCTCTCATACAGGAGTGGTTGCCGTCCACCGCTTGGTCGCATGTACTGTCAGCGCAGAACCCCGCGGACTGTGCGTCCCGTGGTTTGTTGCCTGATAAGCTTATCAGTAACCAGTTGTGGTGGTCAGGGCCAAAATGGCTTCAATTGGAACCGTCACAATGGCCTACAAAACCTACATTCAATGTGGAATATGTTCCTGAAATGAAAATTATAACCGTAAATACTTTTGCATTAATAAATGAAAATGATAGCAGTTGGGACAAAATTTTTCTTCGTGGACAAAACTTCTTCGAGTGTTTGCTTACATACGTCGTTTCATTTATAACTGTGCATCAAAAAACAAAATTAAAGGACCCTTATCTTTTTTTGAACTGAAGTCAGCTACATTTGCAAATTATACCAAAATTTGGACTTTATTGCTTGGAGTTTTCGGTTTGGATATTTTGTTCTGGACTACTGTATTTCAAATATAATCCGTAATCACTGTTTACATCCAGGTCCATCGCGTCTCGGATGGTTGTTATCAGACTCTGTAACACGGTGCGTGTATGGGTGGGTGGGTCAGTACCATCGTATGTGTATAGGAGGGCATGACGATCAGTACTACCGTACGTGTGTGGGTGAGTGAGTAGGCCTGTAGCACCACACGTGTATGGGGGGGGGGTTGAGTCAACACCACTGTAAATAGTCAATGACCCATACACGTACGGTAGTACAAACGCACCCGCCCACCCATAAATGTTCGGTGGTACTGGTCATCCTGCCCTCCCATACACGTACGGTGTTATAATATTTATACTTCCAAGCTGCTTCATTATATCACTTTATTATTACATAACATGATAATAAAGGGACATTAACGCTATACACTTTTACCATGAAATTAACAAAGGCATCTTAAACTCACGTAATGTTTCCAAAACGACCTGGAACATAATTAATTCTAAAAAAAATAAAAGCACAACAAAAGATATATCATTAAAGATTGGTGACGAGTTGATAACTGATGCTACTCGAGTTGCGGAAGAGTTCAACCATTTCTTCTCTACAATAGCTCGACAAGGGCCTGTAATGGGACAGTCATCCTCAGTTCCTTCTCGTTGTCATAATCCACTAGCCTCCATGGCATTAGCCCTGGTTACAGAGGACGAACTGGCTTCTTTGATTCGTCACCTCCATTCTAAAAAATCGAATGATATAAATTATCTTTCGATGTGGCTGATTAAGAAATGTTATTAGCATATTTTATGCCCATTAACAATGTTAGTCAACCTTTCTTTTTTAAATGGAACCTTTCCAAATTCTCTTAAGGCAGCAAAAGTAACACCAATATTTAAAAAAGGAGATCTTCATTCAATAGATAATTTCAGGCCTATTTCTATTTTACCTGTGTTCAGTAAAATTTTCGGAAACTTTTTCTGTCACGTTTGATGAACTTTTTTGAAAAACACAATGTGCTTTCACAAAATCAGTTTGGTTTTAGGAAAGGTAAATCGACTACAGAAGCAGTTGTGAGCCTTGTCGATAAAATTGTCAGGGGCCTTGAAGGTCGTAAGCACACCCTAGGTGTATTCTTAGACCTTTCCAAGGCTTTCGATTGCGTTGACCACAGTATACTACTACAAAAACTTGAGACGTATGGTATCAGAGGTGTTTCACCTGTGGTTAAAATCATTCTTGAACCATCGATCTCAGCAAGTCCAAATTTCAAACAAACTTTCAAAATCCAAACAGCTGAGTTATGGCATCCCCCAGGGATCAATACTCAGTCCACTTCTGTTCTTGATTTATGTCAATGATATTGGTTCATCGCTGCAGCATGGTCAACTCGTCCAATATGCCGATGACACGACTCTTTGCTTTAGTGAAAACTGTAAAAAAAATCTAGAATTAAACGTTTACCTTGCTTTGAACAGTTGTACTCAGCATTTTAATATGCTGGAACCTTAAAACAAATTCAACAAAATCACAGGTCATCAACTTTTGTTTGAGGCCCATTGATTTCGGAAGTAGCCCCTCCGTGTTACTGGCGGACTCTGTGCTAGAAGAAGTGGAGTCCACAAAATTCCTTGGAATATACCTCGACAGAGGTTTGACATGGAATGACCATATTAATAGTGTATGCTCTAAGTTATCCTCAGGCATTTATGTACTGAGGGCGCTCTCTAAATACTGCCCTATTCAGGTACTGATGACGGCATATTATGGTCTCATTTACCCTCACCTTTCCTATGGAATGGTGATTTGGGGAGGTGGTGTATATAGTGAATTCTTGAGAGTGTTTAGACTACAAAAGAAGGCAGTCCGAATTATTGCAAATTTAATGAGCAGAGAGTCGTGCAAACCAATGTTCAAACAACTCGAGCTGTTGACTCTGCCTTGCTTGTATATTCTAGAAACAATTTTATATTGTATGTCCAAATGCAACCTGATAAGGGGCAGTGACTTACATAATTATAATACTAGAGGCAGAGATGACTACCGTACTGGGCAACACAGAACGGTAGTCTATCAACACCTGCCCTCTCAGATGGGTGTCAAATTAATTAACAGCTTACCTAAAGAAATTAAAATTGCTCCAAATTCAAAAATATTTAAGACCCGCTTGAGAGATACTGTTGTCTCAGGCTTTTTACAGCATCAGAGTTCCTAGCACACGACTGGGAGACCAACTTAATTGGCTAGACACATCCCGTTGACTTTTGTGGGAGTTTCAAACACTATAGGTAGATTTGTGTGAATGCCCTTCTTGTATGTATGTTTGTGTGTATTTATTGTTATGAATGATTGTTTAAATTAAAGCCTTAGGTTAATTAATTTTAATACTGACGTTTGCGATACAATATTTTTTATATTGTCCATGCAATAATGGATTTATTATTATTATTATTTATTATTACCATAAATGACATTTTATATGATAATTTTTTACTTGGAGATGAACTTATTTTTAATTTGAATTTAATGTAACGTCAATACTTGGGTTTGTAAAAATTAGTATAATGCTTAAATCCAATAAAATGTACATGTAATTAGAACTTAAAAACTGATCTAAGAAACCTATTTATAATTGACGAAGACAGTTGTAAAATGTTTACAGCAATATTTTATCTTGACATCATTCCATGGACACTGAGGTGGGGTAAACAATCATCCTTATTACAAGCAAGAAATTGTTTTCTCCATCAAGATTTCCATCCTGTACACACGTAGCAAACAATGTAGGAGAGCAATGATTGGATAAACTTCTTTCATGTTTCAAAATGTAACAGGATTGGATCTTTATTTTTTTATAAAAGCATTTTTTATGCTCCCCTTACCACACTTTCTTGATTTATTTTTTAATAATCAATTGAAGCATTCAACGTTTTTCTTGTTCACATTTTCAGTAATTTTTGGCGACTAAAATTTAGAATAGTTAAGCCAAATATCAACTCTTTTTACATTCTTACCAACGTTAGGTGTGTAAGAAATTAAAAGTTATAACTCCAGATTAAACTCTATATTAATTTAGAGGAGAGTCAACAATTTTCTACAATAAAAAGCTAATAATCACACGCCAATAAATACATTAAATAATACATCTGGGCTTCTCACGTACTTTTTTTCTTCTACATGTTCCGATGAGTTATTTGGAATATGAACGGCTGTCATCAACTGGAAGAATAAAGGAGTAGCAAAGGTGCATTAACGTAGCCAATAAACTTAACTTCACTTTTCTCTTCACTATTTATGATATCATCATTCGAATTCACTTCTTCCACTTAAATTCTTAACATCACAGTACAGTCCGGAAACTGCAAAATGGTAAATTTACTTCAAGGCCGTGGAAGTTACTGAGCTACTCGTGTATCCACCCAGTAACCGATGATCAACTTTGTTGTCCTAACCTACGAGGGTAACCACTTTTACCACAAATGAAAATAAATCCAAATAAAAGACAACATTTGGATTTAGCATAGGTGCAAAAATACGCTATATGCTAAAATTGTCGGTAAAGGAGTCAGTAAAATTTTAAATAAACATACTTGTCCAGCCTTCAATTGGGGTTTGAGGGCAAAGTTCTTTCAGTCATGAGTTTTCATAACTTATTTTATTTCCAAAACTATATCACAAAATTGTATCCCACTTCTGGAAGAACATTTTTTAGCTAATATTGAGATAACATTAATTATAATTGCTCAATAATAGTAATGTAAAATTGGGTTACGGATACTGTAGTTACAGGGAGATTGTTTGGTACAACAAACGCATTGTTTACTTGTTTACACACTAATATGGTAAACTGTTACTTACGTTTACTCAAATACATAACCTTCCAATACCAAAAGAAATCCACATCTAACATTAACTACACCATTTTATGTAGAATGTTCGAAGATGTAACAAAAACTAACTGAAAGTGACAAACTAGGCTACTCTTACCTCCGTCAATAATCCAATAAAACACTTTATTAAGCTGACATGTTTCGTTGCTATCACAACATTTTCAAAGCTTGCAACTCGTCAATCACATAAAACTAAACATTAAAAACACAGAACACATGGTGACACGAACATAAAATACATTTAGATAGCGCTATCATCCCGAACCGGCACTGGTTGGTAGAAGACTGGCTGGAGTGTTACGTCAGATCGTCCGCCCTCCTGCCGTTATCACTAATATTATTAGCTCGGTGGCCAGCTGATTTTCCTGTTTGCAAAATTGTATTGAAGAGGGGGTGCGATTGGAACTGTAACTTCTCATTGAGGATATGTTGTTTTTCCTGTACATCATTATGCATTTTATAAATCTCATATTCCTCCAGCGTATCTAACTTACTACCCTTGTGACAAAAATGTAAAATTTCCAGGCCGTCGTTTATGTCATACATTGAATGGTTAAAATCAACAACCAGGCCATTGAATGGTTACATTGTTGATTTTAACCATTCAATGTATGACATAAACGACGGCCTGGAAATTTTACATTTTTGTCACAAGGGTAGTAAGTTAGATACGCTGGAGGAATATGAGATTTATAAAATGCATAATGATGTACAGGAAAAACAACATATCCTCAATGAGAAGTTACAGTTCCAATCACACCCCCTCTTCAATACAATTTTGCAAACAGGAAAATCAGCTGGCCACCGAGCTAATAATATTAGTGATAACGGCAGGAGGGCGGATGATCTGACGTAACACTCCAGCCAGTCTTCTACCAACCAGTGCCGGTTCGGGATGATAGCGCTATCTAAATGTATTTTATGTTCGTGTCACCGTGTGTTCTGTGTTTTTAATGTTTAGTTTTATGTGATTGACGAGTTGCAAGCTTTGAAAATGTTGTGATAGCAACGAAACATGTCAGCTTAATAAAGTGTTTTATTGGATTATTGACGGAGGTAAGAGTAGCCTAGTTTGTCAAAATAATAGTCCAGGGGCCATAAACATGAATTTTAATTAACTGAAAGTGCTAAGCGCAGAGTGTTCCCTTTTTGACCTCTACATATCGTTTTACTAATCAGTGATATGTCAGTAAAGTTCACCTTTCAATTAATATTATCTTAGAAACTACTTAGGGTCATTTAGATTTTTATTCATAACAATCAGTTTGCTGACATTGATAAGGTTAAGTTCAGCAAAAGAGCACATCTAGAATATATATTCTGAACGTGGCTTAAATATGATACGAAAAGTGACATTATTTCCCATATACACTTTACTGTTATGTATTATTAAACTACCATAATCAACATGGACAATAGTTTAAACTCTCAGCATACATTAAATAATAAAAACATCCTAACTATGTTGATAAGTGTTTAGTTATAATTTTCACAACGGTATATATACGTTAATGCAAGTATGTTGTATGCAAAATATTTAATAACGAAACTGTTGCATACAATCTCAGTTGATTTGATGTAATGTGTATTAGATTCGCTTTTAGATTGATATAATACATTTAATGTATATTACATAAAGGTCAACATCCTAAGGCAATGTCATTAGTCTTACAATACAGTTCAACTTCCTCGTACAGGCTTTCTTGTTGATTAAAAAAACGCTACGGGCGATGAGTGATACAGAAAATGTCGACAAACGTGTTACACTGAGTGGTGCGGTTATATCTTCAACTTATTTTTTATCCTTCGTAAAACGTTCAGGAGGACTTTACATTTGTTAAACGAAACATTTTCATATTAATTAGTTATTATGATATGAAGCTCGCATATGGTTACAGAATTACTTGTATATGAATAAAGGTAAGATATTCAATGTTTTATTAGAGATTCTTTCTCGATATAATTCCATTAGGTCCTTCAATACAAGTTTATACAATTATTTATCAATGAATGCCAGTGTTATATAAATAAAATAAAATACAACATTTTTTATCAAAAAAGGGTATATTTTCATTTAAAACATTTTGAAATATCACATAGAAAGGAATATTTTAGTTTCTTGGTAATCTTTAAAAAAATTCATTCAAATTTGTTTTTTCCGTATTATTATTTCTCAAATGTGGGATAAAAAGTATTTAGATTTAATTTTCAATAAAGATAACTGTCCTCAAACGGTTTATGTTATTTTAAAATTATTGTAACTATGCCTTGTAAATACATAAAGCTATGTAAATATCATGCCCTGAAGGCTAAGTCTCATTCTCAATGAGATAACATCAACTAAGCCCCGACATTGTCTTTAGTCTCATTCTGAGACAAGTATCTCTTACTGCCTGCCAACTTGGTCAATGTCACTGTTTTAGTATCACTGAAGAAGAAGTCACATTATCCACGAGGTAACATCAACTAAGCCCCGACATTGTCTTTAGTCTCATTCTGAGACAAGTATCTCTTACTGCCTGCCAACTTGGTCAATGTCACTGTTTTAGTACCACTGAAGAAGAAGTCACATTATCCACGAGGTAACATCAACTAAGCCCCGACATTGTCTTTAGTCTCATTCTGAGACAAGTATCTCTTACTGCCAACTTGGTCAATGTCACTGTTTTAGTATCACTGAAGAAGAAGTCACATTATCCACAAGGTAACATCAACTAAGCCCCAATATTGTCTTTAGTCTCATTCTGAGACAAGTATCTCTTACTGCCTGCCAACTTGGTCAATGTCACTGGTTTAGTACCACTAAAGAAGAAGTCACATTGTCCATGAGATAACATCAATTAAGCCCCGGTATTGTCTTTAGTCTCATTCTGAGACAAGGATCTTTTACTGCCAACTTGGTCAATGTAACTGGTTTAGTACCACTGAAAAATAAGTCACAGTATCCACGAGATAACATCAACTAAGCCCCGACATTGTCTATAGTCTCATTCTGAGACAAGTATCTCTTACTGCCAACTTGGTCAATGTCACTGTTTTAGTACCACTGAAAAAAAATTCACAGTATCCACGAGGTAACATCAACTAAGCCCCAATATTGTCTTTAGTCTCATTCTGAGACAAGTATCTCTTACTGCCAACTTGGTCAATGTCACTGGTTTAGTACCACTGAAGAAGAAGTCACATTGTCCATGAGATAACATCAATTAAGCCCCGGCATTGTCTTTAGTCTCATTCTGAGACAAGTATCTCTTACTGCCAACTTGGTCAATGTCACTGTTTTAGTACCACTGAAGAAGAAGTTACATTATCCACGAGATAACATCAACTAAGCCCTAATATTGTCTTTAGTCTCATTCTGAGACAAGTATCTCTTACTGCCAACTTGGTCAATGTCACTGTTTTAGTACCACTGAAAAAGAAGTCACAGTATCCACGAGGTAACATCAACTAAGCCCCAATATTGTCTTTAGTCTCATTCTGAGACAAGTATCTCTTACTGCCAACTTGGTCAATGTCGCTGTTTTAGTACCACTGAAGAAGAAGTTACATTATCTACGAGATAACATCAACTAAGCCCCGACATTGTCTTTAGTCTCATTCTGAGACAAGTATCTCTTACTGCCAACTTGGTCAATGTCACTGTTTTAGTACCACTGAAGAAGAAGTTACATTATCCACGAGGTAACATCAACTAAGCCCCAATATTGTCTTTAGTCTCATTCTGAGACAAGTATCCCTTACTGCCAACTTGGTCAATGTCACTGTTTTAGTACCACTGAAGAAGAAGTTACATTATCCACGAGGTAACATCAACTAAGCCCCAATATTGTCTTTAGTCTCATTCTGAGACAAGTATCCCTTACTGCCAACTTGGTCAATGTCACTGTTTTAGTACCACTGAAGAAGAAGTTACATTATCCACGAGGTAACATCAACTAAGCCCCAATATTGTCTTTAGTCTCATTCTGAGACAAGTATCTCTTACTGCCTGCCAACTTGGTCAATGTCACTGTTTTAGTACCACTGAAGAAGAAGTTACATTATCCACGAGGTAACATCAACTAAGCCCCAATATTGTCTTTAGTCTCATTCTGAGACAAGTATCTCTTACTGCCAACTTGGTCAATGTCACTGTTTTAGTACCACTGAAGAAGAAGTCACATTATCCATGAGATAACATGAATTAAGCCCCAATATTGTCTTTAGTCTCACTATTACCTAATGCCAACCTATTCAAGGCAATTTACACTGTAAAAGTAACTAACATGAATTCTCATCTTTTTTTCACTATTATTACTTGAGTAATTTAAAATGTAATAATTTATTTTGTTTCTAACATGTATTTCGTATGTAGTATAAGTATGAGGGTATTTTATAATATTTTATAATTTGTTATAATTTTTTTGAAAACTTAATACTGTGACATGATTGTTTTATGTGATACAAGTTAATAAATAGTTTGTTATATAATATTGTGTACATGATACGATTCTGTTGTAATATGGATACATGTTTAAACCATTACGATACATAGAAAACAAATTTGTGTAGTGATAAGTTGATTCACAAACCATAATAGCCCAGTCAATAAAGACTAAAAAAAGCCTGTATGCGCAACTAATTAGGGGAAAGCTGGATTTTTCCCTGATGATAGACCATGATAAGAGGTATATTTTCCCAAAAGTCCCCACTTCTCCCCCTTGTGCTTCTCCCCCTACCCCCCCTTGAACTTGTTATTTGCAAGCTTTTGCTATAACGCGCATATCTCAGTTGTTGTTAGCCCGAAAATGGTTTTCTTTTTTTTTTGTTGTGTTTGTCTATAGACGGACTACAAATATTATCCAGTGCTTTTTTATTGTAAAACTAATATTAAAGGCACCACAAAGCGATTAACTAAAAAAATATATGAATTAGGGTGACGAGTTTGCAGTTTTTTCTGTATATCTTTTTATAACATAACTATAATAAAACATTGCTCATGAAATATTGTAGCAAATATAATTATCTTTAAATTGATACCCTTGGTGTGTTGGTATCGGGTAGTATGAGGCCCTAAGGGTCATTGCAAAGGGAGCGCGCACGTCTGGTTTCGCCGCGCTGGAGGTGTTATCTTGAGTTGCAGCATGCAGTGTGCTAACTAGCTAGCGTGTTATCGCACATAGACCTACTATTAACTATGGTTCTACATATAATAGTGTGTTATTTTAAAAGCATGTAACAATAGCAATCACTGTATTTAATATTGTTTTAGTTATGAAAGTGTTAGTAATGTGTAAAAGAAATTAAGTTTTAAAAACTATAGTAACTGCCAAATATAGACTTAAACATTGGAATACACTCAGGCTTACTAAGAAAATACAGTTGTCTTATATATAAATGTATTATTTATAGGACGCAATTTTCAATTTTGCCAGTTTTGGTTCAGGGGGGAAGACTTCCCCTACCCTAAAATTAGGGATTTCCATTATCCACCACCTATGGACCCGCCGTGTTCCGGACTGGCAATAACCGGCAGATGTTGTTTGTTAGCTAGACATTGCAAATGTCTCCAAACAAATGACATCATCACAGACCACCCACCCACCTCAATGAATTTCCTTTGCTTCAATTTGTTAAAATATGTTTTAACTGAACACAACAAAATATTTTAATGAAATGCTACAAAACATATTTACAATCTGTATATACGTATTTACAATGTCTATTTCGAAAGTCATTATGGAAAATGAATAACATTAATGCATTAGAGATAATACTTTAGTACTACTATTACTCGTCCATTAGAGAATCAACATTCTCGTTTTAAGATGAAGCATTGAGACATGACAAACCGTTACAATGTTCGCACATTGGAGAACAGTTCATTCCTGATTTTCTGCATCCGCAGGGAGTCTTGCACTTGCATGAGACAAGCCGGAGAAGGTCATCAGGTGCAAACACTTTAGTATTTGGCACAGGTCTTAAACTCTTCATTTTTTCAGAGTGTTCATGACGCCATCCCCATTCAGTAGGCTGAAGGGGATTGTCTAACCACCACTATACCTGAAGATATACTCTCAAGAGATGCTGATAAGCAGCCTCTGAAGTAGGCGGTAGCTTTGCCAAGTCAAAATTGGATCTAAGATTAGATTTGCTTGTGAGTCTTGTGAATCGAAAGTATCTTGCTTCATTTAAGCTTGAGTACGTACTAAGTCCATACATTGCAAGGAGAAATCTTTCTCCGTCCTTCAATAGTTTGTCACGGGAAGCCTCTTTCTTGATGAATTCTTCTGCTAGACATCTCGCTTTAGAGTCATTCTTCAAAAGGTCGGCTGCCTTTACCTTACCCACGCCGAATAACGCTGAGGTTGTATCACACCCAGACACTGCATGTGCGAACAAAAGAAGTTTCCTGATTGTGCTATGTAGTGTTATGAGTTTTTGGATGCTGTAATACACTTCTGACGAGTTTTTACCTGTAGTAATTTTACAAAAAAAAATATTGACATCTTTTCTGGAGCTAATGCTACCAATAATACCAATAGGTCCGTGTCTGACCATACAACAATAGTTGGTGAGAATTCATCTGTGTTATTGAGCCCAGTTTTGATTATGGCCACATCAGCGTCTCCTTCTGCAGTTACAGAATCAATGTTTTGGATTGTAAGCTCAGAACATAAAGCCTTGATTATCTATTTTTTGCCACCATCAACAACCGTGTATGTGTGTTGGAATGGAAGTTCTTCAATAATGCCTTCACTAAAGACTTTGGTGAATGACGATTTAGTTCCTTTGCGCAATGATAAATCGTCAAACATTGATGGTGGAGTGCAAGCTAATTCGTACTCCAAGTACTTTTTCAGTTTGTTTGGGGAGTCACACACACATAATATTCGGTTGAAAAGTTGTTGGGGGCTAACAGTAACTGCCTTGTATCGCACCATAACTGCCTTGTGAGTAGCTTGCGTAACAACCATATCTTTTCGGTGTAGTTTCATCTCTCCAAAACTTATTCCGCTCATCTTTTTCATTGCTGCTACACCAACTTCATAAGCGTTATAAGCGGCGTGGGTAAGGTAAAGGCAGCCGACCTTTTTAAGAATGACTCTAAAGCGAGATGTCTAGCGGAAGAATTCATTAAGAAAGAGGCTTCCCGTGACAAACTATTGAAGGACGGAGAAAGATTTCTCCTTGCAATGTATGGACTTAGTACGTACTCAAGCTTAAATGAAGCAAGATACTTTCGATTCACAAGACTCACAAGCAAATCTAGTCTTAGATCCAATTTTGACTTGGCAAAGCTACCGCCTACTTCAGAGGCTGCTTATCAGCATCTCTTGAGAGTATATCTTCAGGTATAGTGGTGGTTAGACAATCCCCTTCAGCCTACTGAATGGGGATGGCGTCATGAACACTCTGAAAAAATGAAGAGTTTAAGACCTGTGCCAAATACTAAAGTGTTTGCACCTGATGACCTTCTCCGGCTTGTCTCATGCAAGTGCAAGACTCACTGCGGATGCAGAAAATCAGGAATGAACTGTTCTCCAATGTGCGAACATTGTAACGGTTTGTCATGTCTCAATGCTTCATCTTAAAACGAGAATGTTGATTCTCTAATGGACGAGTAATAGTAGTACTAAAGTATTATCTCTAATGCATTAATGTTATTCATTTTCCATAATGACTTTCGAAATAGACATTGTAAATATGTATATACAGATTGTAAATATGTTTTGTAGCATTTCATTAAAATATTTTGTTGTGTTCAGTTAAAACATATTTTAACAAATTGAAGCAAAGGAAATTCATTAAGGTGGGTGGGTGGTCCGTGATGATGTCATTTGTTTGGAGACATTTGCAATGTCTAGCTAACAAACAACATCTGCCGGTTATTGCCAGTCCGGAACACGGCGGGTCCATAGGTGGTGGATAATGGAAATCCCTAATTTTAGGGTAGGGGAAGTCTTCCCCCTGAACCAAAACTGGCAAAATTGAAAATTGCGTCCTATAAATAATACATTTATATATAAGACAACTGTATTTTCTTAGTAAGCCTGAGTGTATTCCAATGTTTAAGTCTATATTTGGCAGTTACTATAGTTTTTAAAACTTAATTTCTTTTACACATACATTACTAACACTTTCATAACTAAAACAATATTAAATACAGTGATTGCTATTGTTACATGCTTTTAAAATAACACACTATTATATGTAGAACCATAGTTAATAGTAGGTCTATGTGCGATAACACGCTAGCTAGTTAGCACACTGTATGCTGCAACTAACACCTCCAGATAACAAGATAACACCTCCAGCGCGGCGAAACCAGACGTGCACGCTCCCTTTGCAATGACCCTTAGGGCCTCATACTACCCGATACCAACACATCAAGGGTATCAATTTAAAGATAATTATATTTGCTACAATATTTCATGAGCAATGTTTTATTATAGTTATGTTATAAAAAGATATACAGAAAAAACTGCAAACTCGTCACCCTAATTCATATATTTTTTTAGTTAATCGCTTTGTGGTGCCTTTAATATTAGTTTTACAATAAAAGTGCACTGGATAATATTTGTAGTCCGTCTATAGACAAACACAACAAAAAAAAAGAAAACCATTTTCGGGCTAATAACAACTGAGATATGCGCGTTATAGCAAAAGCTTGCAAATAACAAGTTCAAGGGGGGGTAGGGGGAGAAGCACAAGGGGGAGAAGTGGGGACTTTTGGGAAAATATACCTCTTATCATGGTCTATCATCAGGGAAAAATCCAGCTTTCCCCTAATTAGTTGCGAATAAAACCCTTCATTGACTGGGCTATAAAGTGTGTGAATCACTTTTTACAACTGTCATATTATAAAAGTAATCAGCCAAACATAAGTAAGAACCCCCTAAAAATAGAGTTTGTTTTCATATCCAATCTTCATCTTATATTGGACCCATTAACCATAGTAAATAGCTCTTTTTAACTTTATACGACTTTTATTTGCTGTTTTATACATACTTATTTTCAGGTCATGTATTATTTACTAAACAAACTAAATTCATTGGTAATTCAGTTATTGGATCAATACAAGTTTTTTTCAACTTAAATTGTAGACCTCATTTATTCGATCTCTCTTTAGAGTCTTTTTTATTTATGATAATGGCTATAGTTTTGCACTCAGAAAGTCAATTATACAATCAATAAAACCATCAATATTATAGAACTTTATCAGTAAGATAAATTTTGAATTAAATACAATTTTCACTACTTAGAATAAAATAAAACCTCTCCACTTATAACAAGTAGTTACGATCAAAACCAATTCTTGTGTTTGAATAATTTCTTGAGTCAGGACTTCTGAGTAATAAAACTCAGATCAGTTACAATCTGAAATGATAAGTTCATGGTTTAAAAATTACTTTTATATTTAGAAATATATAATAGTTAAATATATGTATCACAAGACGCCTTAGTGTATTTAAAGGGCGCTCTAATTTTACGTATTTCTAAGAAAATATATATTTCGTTATTTTTTTTAATGTTATAAAATCAAACTATGATGCAAACTATTAACTATATGCCAAAGTTTTGTATTGTATATCACCTTTTATATTATATACAATACAAAACTTGTTTGAAATAGCATAAAGTTGTTTGAAAAGAAAATGTAATTTCTCCAATGTTTATAAAGGAGAACAGTATTGTGTTTTTAATGCCACCGGCGATATTGTTTGCCATTCAGTAGATCCCATCTGTATCCAAGTCAAATGTCAATGACAGGATTGTAAACTCACTAACATTAAAATTGGCCCTTACTTTGCTTGTCAGGAAACGGAACTGCGTCCTCCTCGCGGCGTATTCTCCTCTCTATGACAAAATAATAAGTTTCATAATCGTGTTTTTACAGATAAGATTATTTAACATTATCACTAGTATTTTTTTTAATGAATGTAAATAACAACTGAGTGTTTCTTAATTAATTATAATTGCCATGAATAAATATTCAAAATTACATACTTTTTAGAGCAATACTTGAATTCATAATAACCACAGATTGTATAGATTCTTTTGCAAATATTTTATTAAATATTACGTTAGAATAGTATCTCTCAGAATGATTTTATTAATAGCCAAATTTTAAAATATTTTTCAGGCAGAATTAATTGGCCTTAAATAAATAGTGCATTTAACATAAGGCTGGCCATTTTATCATAGGTATAATATATATTATTTTTAAATAATCCAGACTTTTTTAAGTTCACCAGTTACATTTCAGAACTCAAGTATTTGTCTACACTTAAATTTAAGCACCCAAACCTTTGTACTTTAAACGTCTGTATAATATAGTAAATATTTTGTTTGTGTGATCAGTATACATTTTTATAGTTTAACAAATATTTATTAAGAGTACTTTATTTTTTATTGGTTATTTCTACGTTTGTGGATATATAAATAGTTGCAACCCAAAATTAAGTCATTAAATAATAAAACATGTCATATTTAACAATAAAAATACTAAAGAGATTAAAAATTAATCATTAATTTATTTTAGGGAGTTGATAAATAAATAATGTATTGTACTAATATAATTGAATAGCACAAATGTGTATTCGATATATGTAATGAATTTAACTAATTTAAATTCAACATTCTTGACAGAGGAAGCCAAGTTATTATATATAGTTCCAATATTCAACTATATATAATATTGTGTTCAATTACTCAATATTGTGCCAAAGCTTCTGATAGAATTAATCATGACATACCTTTGTCCAAACTTGTTATTATTGGACTTTGTTTAAGCTTAATTAATTAATTAATTAAAATCATACCTAGAAGGGAGACAGTAGTTTGTTGTATTTAATCAAATGAATTCGTATGATTTTGAGGTTTTCTATGGAGTTCCTCAGGGCTTGGTCCATTGCTTTTTTTTTATATATTTATAAATAGCCTCTCAAGTACACTAGTGTGAAGACATCAAAGTTTTTATTATTTGCCGACGACCTAAAACTATACTGATTATTTTAAACTCTAAACGACGTCAAGAAGTTCAAGAACCCAGATAGTAACAATGACTACACTCGTTCATATACAATCATCACAGTCATTCACCCTCATATTCACCCATATCTCTACGATCGGCGTCTTAGAATTGAAAAATGAAAATGAAAAAACATGTTAACAGTCCTTTACACAGAATTTTCAGTATCTTCAACAAATTTTCAAACCAGCTAAATAAATTTAGTTGTTCAATAAATTCTTTTTCAACTTAAGCGAAATTAATCATAATTTAATGATTAACCTATACTTCCACTGAACTTGTCTTTCTCTCTTTTCAGTTTTTCTTATGTCCTAACAGTTTCCCTCTATGTCTTGCAATTTATTCCATAGAGTAACCCGTATGTAAAATAGCTGGAATTTTAACAGTTATATAGCGAATCGACCAATTTTACTGTTAAATGTATCTATAATTTGAATTAATGAACATTTTTTTCCAAGTAAATTAAGTATGCATGCACGATACTGGGAGCTTAACACTACTAGTTCAGGAATCGTGTATTTTTCAAAATACAAATTTTTCAAAATGCCCACGCAATACCACTATGCGTGTATGGGTGGGCGGGTGGGTCAATACCACTATGCGTGTATGGGTGGGCGGGTGGGTCAATACCACTCTACGTGTATGAGTGGGCGGGTGGGTCAATACCACTCTACGTGTATGGGTGGGCGGGTGGGTCAATACCACAGTATGTATATGGGTGAGTGGGTGTGAATAAAACTATCATGATATATTAATATTCGAGGCAGTAATTTGGTTAGATGGTGAGGTTTGTTACTACAGCTGGTTTAAACTGTGTTACATTTACATGTAACTACGAGTACACTAGCGCTCCAGAATGGACCAAAAACCAGCTGGTAACAACATTTATTCTTTTTTTTTATTTATTATTTGTTATATGTAGGTATTAGGTGTGTAGTTTCACTTTTAACGGGTTTTTACCTTTTGTGGAACATTGCACATAAATAAATTCTCTGCATTATAATTTCTGTTCAACAATAATTACAACGTGAAATGTGCACTTCTGATATTAGTGTCTAGCCAAATAATATTCTATATAGTTTGAAATAGTTCAAAACAAAGAACTTTTTTGTATGGAATGGTAAAATTTATCAAATAGAGTTTTTTTTATTTTATTTTGATTCTACTTGTTAAGCGGCTGGCCTGTCTACTATTCTCCAAAGCCTCCGGTATCAACCGCGACAAAAGACTATTCACAATATGCACATATCCTCTAAACATATGTACATATTGTAAACAGTCCTTTATTCATATGACACGTGATGATTGGAAATAAATCAGTTTAATTAAACTCCTACTATGACAACGAAATGTACTTGCAGAGACCTCAAAATAAAAAGACCAAGAATATTCGCCGTATTGCACACTCCTATAAAAATACATTAAAAGCGTTATTTTATATTTAAAAATACTGCTAAGTCTTCTTAAAACAGGAATTCTTCATTTTGATGAGTTTCGTATTTAAAAATAATGGGAAAAAGTATCAGGCCGTTCCATCCTTACTTTAGGTAATTTCGATCGCCATCTACAACCTCCGTAGAAGTCTTGCCTTTACTTAGGTAGAGTCAGTCTAACTGAAGTGCGCAGCGTACAGGCTGTTAACCCTTTGCTTTATGTGATTTAAACTGCCATCTACAACTTATCTAATTACCTGTTTTTGTCAGTGGTGTGTAATTTATATAAAAAATTCTCAATTTTACTCACTTTACCTACGAAATATTCTATGTACATCTCTTTTCACTCATTAACTTCATTTATAATTTATACCTCACTTTTGGACCTTAATGCAATCTCAAAACAGGAATCTTCCGTTTTTTTTTCAAGCAAATGAAGTATATCTGATAATTATTTTATAATATTTTTTTAATAATAATGAAGTATATCCTTGGAATCTAAAGAACCTAACTCTTCAAACTTCTAGAAACTATCCCGGCTAGACTGACCTTAAAGCAGAACTATTTCAGATATCAATACTGTCCACGAAGAGTGAAGAAACATCACACACTGTTCAAACATAATGTCTGATGTCACGTTGCACCGTCGTAGATTCCGGATTTTATATTTATAGATCAAACTTTATTGAGTTAATTTAACCTGTTTGTAGTTAAATTATTATACTTCTTAATTCAAAGATATATGTGTTTTCCTTATTAAGGTGTTTAAGAATAGAATTTAAGTCATTCTACAACGATATACTTCAATAATACCAACCACAACAAGAGAATGAATTGTTAATATTTTTCTTCCCTAGGGAATCTGTTATCTCTCTTCTCTCGAATGTACCTGGTACAAAGCTTGGTTTAGGTGATTTCTTTAACTGGTGGCTCCCAACTCAAACACAAACTACGTACGAAAGGATAACTCATAACTATAGTAAGTTTTTCCTCTCCATATTCTGTTTATTCCTCCACACTATTGAGTGTTTTTTTATTTGATTTAAGTGGAAGGTTACGTGCAAAAAGCTGAAAAAGACTCATTTGTATTTTTAAAAAATTAATAAAACATTAAGAACGATGATTTCTGTGAAACTTAATTTTAAAGCGTATCTTTCATCTAAATTAATGTTTTGTTTCGTTGATAGTATTTTTAGTATGTTTCTGAGGACACACTTTTTTTGTAATTTTCCTTAGATATTACAGTCTTAACTAAAAATTAAACTGCAAAACTAACATTAAAATAGTAATAATATATCCAAACTAGGTTAGTTCACTTGAAAATGCCAAAACCACACACTTTGTTTAACAGTACTGATTACATGCGCATAGTATGCATTTGACAATAAAGTCACTAAGTAATACGATATTTACGCCCGTTAGTGGGACCACCAAAGTAAGACAATTTAAACATCAATTCACCAGCCATACGGAATATGTGTTGGCCTCTTTATTATTTGTATACGTAGTTTTTAATACACATAAAAATGAAGCATTATATACTTTTCAATATCATTATTATTTAATGCTTTTCTAATTTAACAAGAAAAGGTTTTATCACTAGCAGTTTCATACACAGCTCTATTAATAAGCTTAAAATAGTCTAACCTTTCGCAGTCTGGTATTTAGCATATACTATATTAATTTTATTTATTTACCAACATTATTCTCAAGTGATATGATTGAAATAAAATATGTATAAGCTAAACAGTTATCTCCTACAAATAATCTTTAATTTCAATATTATAAATAAACATTTTTCTCAAGTTATAATTCTAAAATCCTTTTTGGACTTTTCTAATGAGTCAGTGTTTTATAACTACACGACTTTTCGAAAAGCATCAAACTCCTCTCGTTTTCAGATGGTCTAAATTAACTTACATTAATATTAAAAAGAAAATAAATAAAGTCCTGAAGAACAGGCCTTGTCACAGTATTTTTTACAAACTTAACCTATTACATATTCTACTTCAAATTATACACACACACAAAACAAAATGCCAATAATAAATCAAACAAATGAATAAACAGTATCACATTAACAAACAAAATTAAAAAAGACCCAAATCTTGCAAGAACACTGGACCAACCTCCAGCTGGGGGGCTGACCGACCATTCTTTCCACTAGACACTCCATAACTGGACCAGTGGGCCGCCATTGAAATTACCCATCAGGCAGTTCGTTGGGTACCCTCCATACGGCTATTAGGAACGCCTGCGACACAGCTCCACACAATGAGTTTTTTTTCTTTTTTAGCCGAAAAATATTTCACTGAATCTACTAGGCTTTGGAATTTTGTTTTTTCAAAATGTGTTTTTATAAAAGCTAACCAGAGGGGTCTAAACTTAAATACTTCTTTGACAAATCGGATTGCTATTCCAATTTAATCGATACAATTTCAACAAAATTTCTTTTGCAATAATTTTGCTCTTTATGAACTATTTTTGCCTCATCCCATTTAAATCAATGCTCATTTTCCCACGCTTGCTATTCTAATTTAGAGTTGTTGATTTCACCTTTCCGAGTGCTCTTCTTGTGTTATTTTTTGCGTACTGTCAAAGGACGTTTAGTTTCACCTCTCTCTCACATCCACACTTCATGGTATATACACAATCATTTTAGACTTCCTGTTAATTTTTCGCTTTAGTTTTTACCAAATAATGTCACAACATTCGATGTGATCCACGTTTCTTTCTTCTCTGTGGAACAAATATTGAAGAAGTTTATTATATAAATATTCTCTTTGAGTCGTTTACGAGCAATTTCTCTCCATACTGTATCTTTTTTTTCATCTTTAAATTTCTACGCTTTATTGACTCTATTAAAACGTATATATATATATATATATATATATAACTATAAATTATTTTAAACAAGAAACAGCTAAACTTAAAATAATAATTTAGTAAAAATAAACATTCAATCGTATAATATTTACACATACAGCTTTTTTTTACAGCTAATATATTTTCTAATCGTATCCTGTTTTTAGAAAACAATACTAAGCTGCTATTTTGTGTTTGAATTAAATTTCATTCACCCTTTTACCCTCAAAGGGTAAACTTGACCTTTCCGGTCGAAGAGGGATAACTTTAAAGTCATGTTTTATGTATGAAGAAGTCATTCTTCTCCCCCCAAGAGATGGCCATGTACTTAACTTTACAGTTTTTCCCTCGTGCCATTAAAGATTCCAATTATGTTAATGTCATTATTCCAAGGCTGGGTGTTTTAAACGTGTTTAAACAGGCAATGCGTAATAGTTTACATTGAATTATACAACAATAACATAGTTTTCTTTAGTATTAATGTTGTTTGTACTAATTGAACTGTAGGAGAGTACTGAAATGAAATGAAAATGCCTTTATTAAAGGGAAGGAGTTAGGACTGTAAAGTCCTCTCTAACACCACAACACATGTAAGAGTATTTACGCTTCACATTGTAAACGAAAGCATCATCAATAATAGTTAATTGAATGGAAATTAACAATATAACAAATATTGGAATTAGCATGACAATAACTTAATTTCTCTTTTGAAATGATTAATAACACACAATTAAATCGTTTGACTTCAAAATAAACCTCTATCAGAAAGTCTAGCTGTAGCATAACAACGTCCATCTAAATGAGATAATTAGTAAAGAAAATCAAATATTTTCACAGTAATTCCTTGTTTAATTTAAATTCTGTTTAACAAAAACAAATTCGCATGTTAAAAGAAATGTATTTTATTTTATCTAGCATAAAAAAACATATTATATCTTAGATTCCACAATAAATGTCGGAAATAACAATGATTTATACCTGCAGACTATAAAGACTGTCCTCAACTCCTTCAGAGGATACATATTCGTGCACCACTTATGGCCACCAGATCACGAGAATTGTTTGGTAGAGGGCAGCATTCTACCTCATACAGCCAGAACAGTTGTTTGGCACGGATACAGAGGATTGGATGCAGCGTATCTAGTGAAGTTGACTTTTTTGACATTAAGCTTCCCTCATTTAAAAGAGTTGTCAAAAGAATTTTTCTGGGGGATAATTGATGTTGATTGTCTTTGTTGATATTGAATCTCTTTTGTCCTTTTTGAGTTTTTCACTAATGTAATTTCTTTTCATAGCTTTGTCAGCATTGATGCAACTATTCTATATCTAGAGTATATCCTATAGTATTGATGTTGGTTAACTTAATTTTTCTTTATTGTTATAATTTTTGTTCTTAATTAGCTTTTAGCAATATTGTAGCCTTAGATCTGTGTTCTTATTATATAGTTTACAATAAGTGTATATGTTAGTATGATTTAGTATTATTCCGTAGTATAACATATTAGTATTAGAAATTGTTTTATTATATATGTGTGTGTATGTGTGTTGTGTATATATATATATATATATATATATATATATATATATACATATATATATGTATGTATGTATATATATATGTGTGTGTGTGTGTGTATTCTTATATATATATATTCTTATGTGTGTATTTTTGTATACTTTGTAATAGCTTAATTTTGCCATATTGATATTGTATTGTTTTAACAAAATGGTGTAACCGTTGGAATTTAAATAAATAATAAATAAAAATCCATAGTCGCTACGGTAATGCCTACTGTCTGTCTGCGATTGATAGTTGTTTGTTTTAAAATAACCACCTGTCGAACAGTAGCAACCTATAGATTGAGCTTTCTTTGGTTTTATAATTAAGGGATAGACAGTTGAAACCCTTATCCTAAAAGTTCTAAGTCTAAAGTAGTTTTAAAATTTAATTACTACTTTTTGTACGTAATTATTAGACTTTAAACTGTTTAAATTAATAGCTAATATTATGTTGATAAATATTATAAATTTTTGAGTTTAATATAATATATATGGTATTTATCGATTGAATTATTACAAGATTTCGTAAAATGAAAATTATATGAATACTTCTTGGAACCGCTTACATGAAATGCGTCGTTGTTATTGGTTTTTATCGTGTGTGTTGGTAAAATGTTATTGTTCTAAGCTGAATTGAGGAGTGTCCTTTTTTAATTTTGGCATGACATAGAAATTTTGTAAAAATGAAAAACAAAATAAATGTTTAGAGTGGTTCATGTTTTTAAATTACATTATTTATGTACATTAGAAATATTTATTTTATAAGTCTATAATAATCTACCTTACTGATCTTAAAAATCAATCAATAAATTCTTTGAGAGTTTCCATAAGCTTGTTTTGTGGTATTTGTCTTTGTGGTATTGTCCATAAACTTGTACACCTCAATACGAATATGTAGTAAATTGTGGTGACAAATAAGGAATATGCAACTCATACAAAAACAATTCATCTAATACAATTCAATTATGTATAACTAATTGCTGGTGGTTCATAAATTTAATTTAAAAAATTTAAAACTGATTATCGAAAATATTTGAACAAATACAGTCCTTTGGTAGGTACACCTATGAAGGTATAAAGGTACAGATTCTCAATCAGTGAATGGGGCTGTTTCCACTGAAAGATCGATGAAATGACGTTTTATGCAGGAAGTCTTTAAGAAAGCTTTTAAAACTCTTTTTGTTAAAACTTGAGGAGTAAAATGTCAGTTCTTCGAAAGTTCAAAAGTCAATATTAACATTTACATATCCCAGCTTAGTTAATTTACTCACTTGACTTTTCTGCAGTTCAGACAGCTAAGTAGGTGGTTCTATAAAAAACTAGTGTATAATATTTCCTTTTTAATAATATTATTACTATTTTTATGACTTGGATTGTACTGAAAAACTGTCTAACATACTGGTTTTTAGATTTTCCAACTAAACATAACGTAATGATATTGATTTTTCATTAGTATTCAATTTATATTCCTAAATCCTGTTACCTTGTGTTTTTATTTGTATTAACAAGTAAATATATTTCAGAAAGTTTGAAGTGTTAACAAACTATTCTTATTGAGTTGTAACTAACTTATCCTCTTGATTTAAGCATTAACACTCACTTATTTACTAAAAACTTAGATTACAAGGTCAGATGTCCTTAAACACGTTTACTTCATTACACAATAGGGAAAATTAGTTATTCAAAATCCTCTGCCATTTCAATTGGCTAGTAGGTTTAATATTTTCTCAAGGTCACTGAAAACTAATGTTTTGACAAGACTGCGCGTGCTCGTTCAAGAACCACGCCCATCCTGCGTTCCTTGCCAGTGTCTTATTATATTGCCTAAAATCTATTTTATGCCTCTAACCCCAAAAAGTCGTTTTTTAATTTGGTTCTGTTCGTATGTATGTCTGTGTGTGTGTCTGTGCAATTCGTAGGAGACCAAACGGATGGATAGATTTTTATGACATTTGATATGTAGGTGTATTTAGCCAATATCTCCAGGCTGTTTTTTTTTTTCACTCTTTTAAAATTTTAGTTTTTTTATATTATTTTTATGATAAAAAAAAACGTACAAAAAATGTAATTCTTTCAAAAATGGCCCCAAAGATGTTGCTGAAATTTTCGAGAAACTTGTTAACTACAATTTAAAATATTTTTGCAAAAATTAACATGCATATTCCTAACATTAATAGTTTTTGAGTTATAATATTTTTTACTGGCAAAAACATTTCTGAATATTCAATTTTTAAGCTTTATTCTAATGATTTTGATTCGATTTTCAGTAAATATGCTAATTACAATTAAAAATATTTAAGAAAATACCCCACGAAGTCGGGGCTGGAGGCCGAAAGCCGGAAGCCACAACTTAAGTTGTTGAAGGTTAATCGAACAGCAGTTTTTGAAGATAATGAAATGTTTCAATTATTATTTCTTAAACAGGTTTAGTACATTTTTGTAAACGATCTGTCATAGTCATATTTCTAATCACATTGCTTTCAGGATTGCCATTGTCATTATTTTGATTAGGACTGACTCGTAAGGAACTTCTTTATATTGTCCTTTAGAGGGTTTTTGTCTGTACTACTAGATTGATCTGTACTATTAGATGGAGGGTAGTCTGTAAAGTGTCTATTGCATCTATACAATGAACCATCCTCATCCGCTACTACACAAGAACGGGGAGTATTTTCTTAATAAACTAATCTACCTGGAGTCCAAGACCCATCTGGAGTCTTTTTAAACAATACTTTTTCATTTTGCTTAAATTCAGGTAAAGGGTTACTTCCTTTTTTGTAGTATTTTTGAATCGTGTCTGTGTTTGTTTTGTTTTTATTTATTATTTTTTGTTATTACTAAAACATAACCGGGTTTAGACACCTTAGGATTTATATTTTTATTAGAGTAAGGTAACAATGTAATTAAATTTCTAGAAAACATCATCTGGGCTAGTGACGGTAAGTGGGGCTTTATTGTATTCTGGTAATTAAGAAAAGCTAAATAAGGGTCTGGCTTTGAGGCGTCTGTCTTCTTAAGGATATTTTTGGTAATTACTCCAATATAAAAAAAAAACTCCTGATTGTACCATGCCATTAGTTTGAGAAAACTTAGGGCTAGTTACAATGTGCTTAAATTCGTAGGTTGAAAAAAATTTCTTAAATACACGAGGAGTAAATTGACTACCAGAGTCTGTTACAAGTGTTTGTGGTATTTCATGAGTAACTACGAAACCAGTTGTTATTTTAGGTACACTTACAAGTTCTATATACTTTGAATAGTAGTCAATAACTAAAAGATAGTTTACATTCTTATATTCAAACAGATCTGCTGAAATGTTACACCATCGAAGTTTAGGTATGTCATCAAAAATATTTGGTTCTTTTGAATTGGAGCTTTTGTACACAGCAGAATCTTTATATCAGAGAGTATTCCATGCAATAAATAAAATTACGGGCTCTAAAATGACTAGTAACCTTGATAACGTATCTTTTTTAGGCTATTAGCTACAATTAAACTGTCGTTTTCAAAAATCAAACCATCTATTTCATGTAAGTTATCTCTAATATTCCAAAAATTTTTTACAACATCCTCTTGGGATTTTAGATTAGGCCATTTGGGAGTAACATAATGCTTTAAGCATTTTAAACAGTTATCATTCTCAGTTTCTACTTAAACAACTTATGCTTTTCTTCAAAAATTGGTAATTCATTTGTAAACATGTTGACATATTACATCTTCATCAACCTATCTATCTATATTTCATCTGTAATTGTTATCGGTAAAGGAGCTCTAGAGAGGGTATCTGCTATGAACATTAGTGTGCCTGGTTTATCTCTGAACTTAAATAACATATTTTTTAATCTTAAGAGGGCTGAAATTATAGGTTTTATGAATAAACACTCTAAAGGCTTATGATAAAATTTATCTTGCACATTTTATTTTTCACAATTATATTTCCTGCAATTTTTTGTGAGGGTAAAATTTATAATTATTATACATTTAATTTTATGTGGCTTCAAACATGACGTTAATTGAAAAATAAACACTACCTCAAGAAATCTTCACGCAGAGTTTGAAACTTAACTTGTATATGTTTAGCATCGGCTGATACAAATCAAGTGAAGTGTCATAACGATTGTATATTATGTTTTATGGAAACGTGTCACAAACAATTAAACAATCATAAATAAATATGACTGAACATGTGACTTGAAATATTATCAGGTGTGTATTTCAGTCTTTAAGACTAAAAACATGCTTGTTCATTTTAACATATAAGTTCAAATTCAGATGTCCTATTTAGCAGTGGATAAAATAGATTCAGGTTTATAAAGAGAAACACCATTTTTTATGTAATTTATAACAAGCTCATCATCGATTAGCGTTTCTAGGTTTGTTTAATATGTCTCAAATTCAGTTTACAGGACAGGAAAAGTGCTATTTCGGAAATGATATCTCCAAATACTCGTTTAGTTCTTGGAATTGCTTCGTTGTATGTTGCTCGAGGTATAGGAACTCTATTATATGTTGCGCCTCGCCTGCTGGAGAAACATTTCTGAATTTCTTAACAGTAAGTACACACATGTCAATCTGTATTAACATAATAACAACAACAAAAATAAAAAAAAAGGCACCAACGACGGCCCAGAATCATGTGCTTTGGTGTCCGTTGGCGTGTTTGACTCCGTTGTTGACGGGGCTAATGACGAATTGACGTCACCGTTGTATGTGGAGAACTCATGATCTGTAGTTGAGGTAGAAGTCAATTCTATAAGAATAGCAAATAATTTATTGGAAAGTGTGAGCTTTATGTACTTGCTAACATTAGATGTGGAGTTTGCTACTTAAGATAAAGCTTTGTATGTAATATTTCAAATTAATCACTCAAACTGTTTATATCGGTCGAGTGTCATAATTCGGTAAGATAATTCTTAACGAAGATAAATAGGTAAGGTTCTTACGTTCTAGGCCTGTTTTTGATATAAACATTGAACAATCTCTCATTGGTCTCCTAAAGAGACTCAATATCACTAACAATTACCTTGAATCAATGAAACATTCAGCAGTTAAGGATATTTTAGATGTATCCTTTTTTAGATTAATAAAAATGAAAGGCTAGTGAAACAAAATAAAATTTATTTAGAAATAAAAGTTATTACTAATATGAAACATATGAATGAAATTAAATAAATAAAGCGACAAATTACTACTAGAAAAGGCTCGGGTGTCCATTTTGGAGGGTAATCAAGATCGGATGTTGTGTAGTGGAGAGAACTGAGGGGCAGGCTTGTCAATTTGTTGATTGATCAAGTCTGACCTACATTATGTGGTTCGGATTCCAAGTAAACTGTTGGGCTATTAATAAATAGCTCATTCTGAGGAACAATCGACCTTAGTTAGTAACAATGACTACTCTCTTACTAGTATATCGCTGAGAGGAAGTTTCTCTGGCATTTATATGTGCAATAACATGAAACGCTTGTTTCTACTGTTTCAAAACCCTCTAATTGCTAGCACAGCCCTCCCTCCGTACAATATGTGGAAATAAATCAGTTGGGCAGGCTATGGCTGAAGATCTCAAAACGAAAATGCCTGAGGGTAATTTAGCGCAAATAATGGATCAATCCGTGTGGACCCTAGACCGATGTGTTAGCGACTCTGAGCCTTCCACCATAGTCTGTCAGCATGATGGTAAGGGTTCCGAGACTGCCATTCCCATTATATTTTGATATTTTTCTTTATGAAAATGTTGAAATACTAAACACATTTATTAATAAAATTTAAATGTTCAGTCATGTAAGATAGAAAAAATAGGTATTATCTGTCTTTTTGTACTAAACAGCAAGTACATCAAAACACCTACCGTAGCAACTGTTGTCGGCAGAATTCCTCTCCATCCCCGGGGGGCAAGAGCAACTGGCAGAGAAGAGGGAGGACGCCTTACAACCATATTGGCAGTTCAAGTTAGCACAAAGCCACTTCTCTCCAGGTGTTTGCCTTTCCGGGTGGAAGATAGTAAAATCATAAATTACCTAAAAAATTATTTGAATGATTTTAGTTTAAAATCCACATTATTTTACAAAGTTTTTATACTATCGTAGATAGTGATTACAATAATAGCCTTTATTTTTGATATTGTTTATATTTCCATAAAACCATAAGATAGTTCCAAATTAAATTTTGCTGCGAAAAAATGCCTATGTTGCCTAGAGAGTTATAGGACACACAGGAGGAAGATGTACTTTAATTATGAGAGCCAATGTGTACAAATTGTAAAATTGGTCTCTGTGTTGAATGCTTTACTATATTTCACACTAATAACAAGTAACATGCAAACACTCTTTCGACTAACCATTCTGTTTTCGACGGAATTGAATTTAGAATATATTTTGTTTGTTATTATCAGTAAATAAATACATTTCATATTTATTTAAACTTATAAGATAATTTATCACTCTATTTTTATAATTTTACTAGTTGTGTTTGTTTATAGTAGTGGGATGTCCGAGCGTGACCATGTGGCAACAAGCTTTATAACTATGATAACAACTAAGAAATACTTGTAAACTAAAAAAAAAAAAAAAAAAAAAAAACATAAATATGGGTAAAATTGAAAAAAATTACTCAGTTCATTAAGGGTCGTTACTCACGCACTTGAGAGCGCCTTTAAAAATACTTTATAACATTGAACGATGGTATGGATGTAGTTGGCTTAGTACTGTACTAAAACTAATTACTAAGTTTCTAAAGTAACCCACAATTTTCACCCGGTGGTGTTGTTAAATAAATTTAAAAAAATAAAATAAAAAACACAGTTTTAAAATTACTACTCTGCAATAACAACAAATGTGCCTACGTAACCTAAAACATCAGGTGTGCCCAAAGGATGTTTCTCAGCCCACACACTCTTCTCTTTCCCTCTAAGATCATCCGGTAAAAGGGAGGCTCAACCCTTCTTCACACCCCCCCCCCCGGATCCACTGCATCAGAATATACATATTTCTTGTTGAAGTTCTTCTAATACTGTAACATGTGTCAATTGAGGCAGAATGAACCACAGTCGTGTACACTTACCTGAACAGATGTATAGCTAGCAATGTTCCTTGATTTACATCCAGATAGTAGTTTGCACCTGTAGATAGTAGAAGTACTATCAGTCCTCCTCAACCATACTGCTTCTCCTTTAAATACTTCTAATACAGTAGCATTTATCAACTGTGGAGCAGTGAACAACACTCGTATCCGGGACAATTCATAGTCTATGTTGACAAAGTGCGTTTCTGAGTGTGTACTCCAGAGTTACTGTTGCGTACAGCAACTGTTCATGAACTTCCATAGTGATTGTATACATTTTATCAATGTGCATGTATTTCAAGCTGTGTTCCTTGCACGTATCTTCATCCAATAGCTGGATATATAAGGAGTTGGACGGGTGCTCCAAGAAAAACACCAAACTTCTGTAAACAATTTAGTTTTTCTAATGGTCGTCACAGAATAATACAGGTAAACGATACCCAACAAAAAAAAAACTTAATTAAGTTTTACTTAAATACTGTAGGTTTTCATAACATAATTTCATTAAACACTATAATCAAACAGATTAAGCAGTATACATGACAGACTCTTAAAATCATAATAATTATCTATTAAAGATGGAATTAACTGTATTCCACGTCAGCTAAAGTTCCATGTATGCCGGGGAACAAACTGGACCTCAATTCCTACATAAATCAAAACAGGCCTGTTTTTTAATGGAAGTAGGCACCAATAACATCCCCCCCCCTAAATATTAGGAGTCTTAAAGATCGTTAACATAAACAGAAGTATTTGTTCGAAGAATATAGCTCATATGAAATTGAATATTTTTTTTACGGAGGTGGGTTGAAATACGATGAGTATCCACATTACTTACAAGTCAGTTTAGATCGATCTCTCTGTTACAAAATTCACCTACGGAAAACAGCTAAAATGAGAACCAGACCTAACATTGTGCAGCAACTTGCTGGATCATAGTGGAAACCATCGCACATGTTCTGCTTACTACTGCTTTGTCTCTGGTTTACTACACTGCTGAATAATGTGCTCCCGTGTCACTTAACAGTACACACGCACGAGAAGTTGGTATACTACTAAATAGGGTGATGAGGGCTGTCAGCGGTTCCTTCATTGCAACCCCTCTGCCATTGCTTCCAGTGCTACGCTCCTCCAAGGTACAAGGAGGACACTTCTCAGAGATTTTAAAAGATCTTATCTTCTCCGAATTTCCCAATTTGCATGGCATCCTAAAAAGTACCACGCGACTTAAATCTGTAATACCAACTAATCGACTAGCATCCCTGTAAAGTTCAAACGATTTTCTCTGAAAATTAACTTGGTGCTAGCTTGGGATATGCTTGACAGTCTAAACAAGTATCAGTTATCACATCCTATCACTGTCATCGGTGTAATGAATCTTCTTTGTAAGGAATGTACTATGTTGAGTCACATTTGCACGTGTGTGGGAAGATGCAACTACTGGAATTATATTTTCAAACATATTTTCAGATATCATTACATCCAAGATTTATTATAATAGCTAGAATTGAAAGATAAACGATATCCACATCAATAAAATATCACAATTATGATCTATGCGTGAAAGTTAGACGAAAGTTGTTAGCTAAGGTGGTTATATTATTATAATTTTTAGTTTGTTAAATGTATTTGATGTTATATTTACCTGTTAAATGGATCAACTGAGATTTGCATTGGTGTATTACTAACATATATTAAGTTGTCTGAATCTTTAAGTTTTGTTTTCCACAATCCATAGCCCCAAAAGGCTGTCTGTTGACTAAAATCCACAGCTAAACTACCGTTACGTTGATTACCGTAATTATGATTGATGACAAATTGTTGACTATACGTCATTTTTAACGTGTTGTAGTATGCCCTGAAACACTCAAACATAAAAATTACACTTGTCTTATAAATACACGTGTATATGCGGGTACTCACTCTGTTACAACTTGCTTGATACAAAAGTTGAAAAATAAGAAAAATTCAATCTCATTATAAGCTTGTTTATTTGATAAATATCATTATGTCATAAACATGATAAGAAACAGAATATTGACCTTGAAATTAATTAAACAATTGAATAACCTTGGTCTTTCTACCAAAGCGTCACTTTTCATTTTTTATTTTTTCTTAACAAATATTCTGTTCAAAAAGTTTCCAAAAAATGGATTTTTAGTTTTTGAATATTAAATGTTGTGATATTTGTTAATATTCTAATTTTACAAATTCATAAAACAATCATGATTTTGTTAAATGAGTCTATAACCATTCAAATTACTTAATGAACTGTTTAAACACATATTGATAAATAGAATTTTCAACATGTTTTAGAAGAAACTCCGTTGAAAACATTTTTCGAGATTGATGAAAAATAGTTCTCAAACAGATCTCGGTGGAGTGTTGAAGTTGAAGATCAACAAGTAAAAGATTAAAAATATAGTTACATTTTAAAAATGAAGTCCAACATTATAAGCAATACACTTAGGTGTTCCAATAATAAATAATTTATTAATACCGTTTACTTACTTCATAATTTTTCCACCTGTTGTAACAAAAATGGCGTCTTCAGTATATATGTAATCTATGCTTACAAAATTAGGATGATTTGTGTTATTCACCAGTCGACTAGTGGTACTTTCTATGAGTATTTCTACGCCATCAGGTGTGGCCATAAGTGTAGCCAGAGGGGTTGATTCTGAAAAGGAAGCCAACAAAACTAAACTCGTAAGATTTGTAACAAATAAATTAATACGGTCTAGTTTATTAACCATAAAAAGAAAGAACTAAATAGTTTGTTGAGAAAATTAATGACAAAATTCTATAAATTACATAACTCGTCGATGTAAACGAAACTATTTTGTGAAAACATAAATTTCTTGTTAAGCCACAAGCGTTAATTATTTTTACATATTTACAAATTATATATAATATGCCAAAAACTAATTTCGGACGTAAGTTTTTTTTAAAGAGTGCCGTAAATAATTTGCCTTGATATTAAAAATGGTGAAACATTGCACGACATCTTTTTTTTTTTTTTTTTGTAAAAGCCTTATAATAAAAAATCACTTTAAACATATTTCACAATCTACCATAAATTGAATAATTCTCATTAAATTTCCAGCGATACCTTATTCGACAAAATTCATCAATACTGATGCGAGACAGTTTTGAAAGTTATACGTGAAACAAGATGACTTGCCAATATTAACATGGCCTACAACAAATATCAATTTATTTATTTACTTTCAAAACACCAATGTAATCATTACTACAAACTAAGGCCAAAACACTTAGACATTGTCATTAATCAATAGTCCAATGACAAATGAACAACCGGTGGTTATCAGCTGGTATCATTTGTCAGTGGAGGTACCAGCTGTTTGCAACAATGGGAATTAACTTGAACTGTCAATAGTTAGATATTTAAGTAATAAGATTGTGGTAATAAATCATCTTATTTTAATAGTATCAAACGTACAAGATGGGTGATTAGAACAAAATAAAATCTGGTACACTTGGATTGCATAACGAAATTTGAACAAAAATATCAAACATGCCATATGGTTTCCTTTTTGCATAGTTTATCACAATTTGTTACAAAATAATGTGACACGTTTAGTTTTTCAAGCAGGTATTTTTTAGTAATGTAAACAAGGGTGTTTCTTAGGGTATGATGTGCTATTCTTTTGCCTGTCGAAATATATTAACTATTTTTGACTTGTGCACAGGTTTAAGTTATTTTTAATGGACGTGTTTGAAAACAGAAGTGCCAGAAATTTATTCCGGATACTTCAAATTTCCTGTTTTGTTCATATCGTTGGTCTCAATCTATGCTCAAATACAATGTTTATAAATCTTACGATTAAAAATTAACAAATAAAATACAATATTACAGCCATTTATAACCCCTTCTGTAGTATACAAACTATTACTATTGTTATGAATTATACAGGTTCCCAAATTAAACTCTTTCTCTCTCCATGTTTATTAAAATATAAGAGCGTCACAGTCTCGACAGTAATCCTAATATATGAAATACGAAAACTTTGTGCTCACTATCACAAAATATCCAGAACCACTGAATAGATTTTTATAACATTTGAAAGAAAGTTAGTTAGCTTTATAATAGAGACTCATTAAAAAGGGTTTTTCGAAATTCTTTTCCCAAAGTGTATAAACAGCCTCTCAACTTTTTATTTTTTCCCATAAGAGTGCCATTGTCATCAATTTAATTAAATAATTTATTTCGAACAGTTGATACAAAAACATAAACATAACACAAAAGATCACCTAATTTTTATTTCATTGAGATATGGTTAAGGTCATTTCTACTAACTCTGGCACAATTGTTCTACTTTGCACCCTCCTAAAGTAGACTTATAGTGGTTTATAGACTATAAAAATGTACTATCTAGAATACCGGCAGCAGGCTGAGCTTTTATATTGATGTGAAGGTCTAGAGAGAACCACTGAGGGAAGGGTAAAAACACCCAGCCCAACACGTACATTGGTAGTGACCCACCCACTTATCCACCCCTATATACACAGTGCTTGTGACTCACCCATACTAGCGTAGAGAACAACCCCGAAGTGAAGCAAGGACTTTCTTAAATAAACCATACTTTTAAATGCTACCGTTCAAAATTCTTTCACTCCAAACCGACAACAATTCAACTCTTGAAGGCTATTTTAACATCCCTAAGTACTTATCAATTTTAATAAGTAATTCCTATTAAATTTCATTCAGTAAAAAACCATTTCAACATATAAACAACATGCTATCCCCCTTCCCCTATCTCAGCACGTCCTCGGGTACTTAGGGCCAGTAGTCTGGTTCATAATTACAGTTTAGTTTCTTAGCAAAATATAACAAATAAAAACTGGCAACATTATAGACAGTTTAATTATTTGTTTTTACCTTTTTTTTACATTATTTATCAATCACTTTACCATTTAAGGCTCACTGGCTGTTTATTAAAAGGAGTTCATTATATTTCCACCCCAAATTATCTATTAATCCCCCATACTGTACGAGTATGAGTGGGTGGGATGCTCATCACAACTGTACTTTTATGAGTGGGTGGGAGGGTCATCTACTTTGTACTTGTATGGGTTGGTGGAAGACTCAAAATTATAATCGAGTCTTCATTAATAAAGGTAATATGTATAATAGCTTTTTAATTTAGAGAGATTGAGAAATTTATCAATCTTTACATTTGAACTACCAACCTCTCAGCAAGTACACAGACATGGCTCCTGCCCACAGGACATTTCCCTGTTCTCCTGGCAAGGCTGACATTTTGACTCCTCTAGTTTAGGTGACATCTCGAACAAATCATTGCCGCAGTACACAATGTAAGAGCCAGGAACACTAGACAATAACCTCTTGTTAGTTATTCATTTGTATCGCAAACAATTTAACAGTAAATAAACTGTGTTTTTGATTGGGGTGGCCAGGAGATAAATAATTACATTTACTATAAATAAACAATAAAATCGTACATTATAGGTGTTTTATTTACAAATAGGCAGTAAATTATTTGAATTTGAAAAACTAATTTTTTACTAACTATTAAAAATTATAAATCGTCTTTTATTTCACACTTGTTTGTGCATGAAGTAAACAAAATCCAATTATAAACACAAATAATTAGCGTTTAAGAAATGAAGAACAGTTAGTGAAACCCTTCCTCCAAAATTCCTTCCAGAATGTCTCTTTAGTTCCATATATTACAAAAATAATAATAATAAATAAATAAAAAACACGCAGACAACTCACCGGTCTATTAATAACGAATTGTTTTTTAAATGGTGCGCAGTAAAAAAATTGCATGTAAAATAATTAAGAGTGTTAGTTATCAGTTGTGAATACAAGACTACATGGTTAACTGATGGTTGTACCTTGATAAGAGTGACTTGATAAGTTCATCAAGAACCAATAAATGTGAATTTTGTAATTAACTTGACTACCGGTATGTAAGAACTTTTAGGGCCTCTAAAACTGATTATTTTTGCTGTGGTACAATCGCAGAACCTTTTAAATAGAAAGTCTTAAAAAATAAAAAATATGTGCTTAGTAATAAAAGTGAACAATGTCAATTTAGTTGGGTTAAATGTAAAGGCCTTGTTTTTGTGTAATGTACAAGGTATATGCGTTATACCTTTGTATTAAGGTAGAGCACAAGAATTACGTGTGCCGTAGACTGTGACGTCACAAATACCCTCCACTGCATAAAGTTGTATATTTTTTTACCTCTTTCTGCATTCACTGATAATGATTGTTGTTTTGTTGTATTATCAATACGGTTTATGAATATATATATATATATATATATATATATATATATATATATATATATATATATATATTTATGAAAGATCATTCACAGTTACTGAAGCTCAGCTGTAGATATTGTATGTTCTTACAATGGTCTGTTTTGTGTCATAATGTTGCTATTAAAGTAATCAAAGTAAACTAGAGACTCTAGAATCAAATATTTTACTTGTTCTTATCTGCAAATAGCATTAAACACTATTAAAAGTGAAAGCAATGAATTTTGAAGTAATTAAGTAACCAAAAAATAAAACATTATTTGATCCATTACGATGTATGTTGAGTTAGTGAAGGTTAGTGCCCACGATGGAACAGTGCGTGGGCACGAGTCAGCGTGGTAGTGGAGGGGGGATGCGCGTGAGGCACGTTTACAGTTCTATGGCGTGAGTTATTTGCAGCTTCCTTGGATGCGTCTAGTTGTGCACGTGTCCGTGTCATGATTAGTTATGGTGAAATGAGGAACGGAATTAAATCAAAGCATCCCTAAATATATATTACACTACAGCTGAGTCGATTTTATTGAAATCATAGCAGCTGATTTAAATTGAGCTAAGATAAATTTAAAGAAATCGAGTCAGTCGGGAATATTTTTATAAATAAATATGTAATACAAATTTGATTCAATCAAAATTAAGTATGATCAAAATAACAAGAAATAATTTTCTCTTATCACATTTCATTCTTAGTTAAGATAAAACCAAAAATAAATGTTTAGTACTACGTAATTTTACTCAGTGGGACAGCCTTAGTTTTGGAACATGGTTAGTATAATCAAAAACAAACAAAAGTGACGAGCACAGCTAGACACCTCCATATGTGTGTGTGAACGTACTTTGTACATATTGTAATGCCCATGTATATGTGTAAGAAGCTCCTCCACTAACCTTCTCACTATCAAGACCTCACCTTTGATCAACCTGAAGACCCATGTATTTAGTCAATCTGTGGTTGCAAGCTGTAAAACTCACTTCCAGAGGTAGGAGCTGGTTGATCATGTAGTAATATTTGTATTGTTTAACAAAACTGGTGGAGGCACAGCCTTTAAAGTGTCCAGGGTCATCGTTACCTGAGGTAAACAACAATTTAATGTCACAATTAATTGGAATATATATTTTAATTTACCTATTTTAAATTAGTTAGGAATAGTTAACACGTCCTGCTGGTTACAAACCGGGCCAAGGTTCTAGGCGTGTCGGAGAGGTAGTGCTCTTTAATTGTTGTTTTTAGACAATTATTATTACATAAACTCATTAAAAAATATTCTTACTCTAACTGAAACCTTTTTTAAATGTAAAAAGGTAAAAATATAAAATAACCAATCATGGTCACAGAAATAGACGAGGAAATTGTTGATGGTAATTTATTTTTCCTCCACCTTATACTTTTCACACAATTGATGTTCAGACTCGAGTATCTATACTTTTTGATCCGACAGTATCTGATGTGTTGATATGCATCTAGAAATGTAAGTATAAAGCTAGAAACACAACGTTGCGTTATTTGTTATTGTGCAAAGTAAAACATTTTATTTATTAGTATTTATTACCAGATTGGAAATTATATAATCCGGTTAAAATATAGACCTGGAAAAGCAAATTCATTTACATTTTTGGAAAGTTCTTCGAAGAACACGCCATTTAACTTAAAAATACGGCAACTTATTAATTAAGTGTAAATTTCAAAATTTAGGTAAATCTTGGTAATAAAATTTCACACAAACGACATAAACTTCAAAGTAAAAGTATTATGATAAAAAAGTCCCTTTCTATTTGGTAGTTTATTTAACAAAGATAAATATACTTTAAATAAACATCAAGTTGACAGATATTTATTAAACATATATGTAGTTAGGGTTGATAGACATATCTTAAACAGCCCTGTAGTTAGGGTTGATAGATATGTCTTAAACAGCCCTGTAGTTAGGGTTGTTAGACATATCTTAACAGCCCTATAGTTAGGGTTGTTAGACATGTCTTAAACAGCCCTGTAGTTAGGGTTAATAGACATGTCTTAAACAACCCTGTTGTTAGGGTTGATACACATATCTTAAACAACCCTAACTACAGGGTTAGGGTTGATATACATGTCTTAAAGAGCCCTGTAGTTAGGGTTTATAGACATATCTTAAACAACCTTGTTGTTAAGGTTGATAGACATGTCTTAAACAGCCCTGTAATTGGGTTGATAGACATGTCTTAAACAGGCCTGTATTTTAGTTCTGTATTCCTGCCATAAAAGGCACTTATGAAGGACACTTTATTAAAGTACAGCAAGCACTTATACTGTTATATAACCCACCTCCTCAATACAGTAGAAATAAGACACGCTACTGGCCAATTCCACACCACTGATTTGTCATTTCATGGATGTTATACCATGGCTTTTACTCCGATATATGCACCTTGAATGTTATTGTCAAACATTCAAAAACGGCGATGGCCCCATATACATGACTATACATGAATATGGCTTCAAAATGTCCCTAATTCTTAAAACGATGAATAATACTCTCCATATTTAACACTATTCAAGTGTTTTCTCAAACTGTTTGATTATGAAAATATGACTATCTTCAACAGAGTTAATACGAATGCCATACGAATAAAAAATGTGTAACTAAACTCAAAAAAGATCGTATGGTTTTATCTACAAAATTAAGTGGTTACTATCTTGCACATGGGTAATATGCCTTCAATGAAAAGACGAATAAAGCCAAATTAATACGAACGAAAATAATATGTATAATATAAAAATATGATGTGCTACCCACTCATAACAAGTCCTAAAAAGGTTAACAAGACATCTGTCAACATTGTGATAAGGTTACAGTGTAGGTGAGGAAAGTGTATTATATGACTGTAGTTATTGGTACGACCAGATCCTTCATTCTTTAGACAATCCCAAAAATATCATGAAATTACACGAAAGGAAAAATGCAGTCGTTACCTAAATGTAAGAAATTACAATTCCAGATGAAATATTTAGTAGTTGATTTTTAAATAACAATTTAATAGACTTTTAAAGTCACCCAACAAAACTATAATATTTTTTTGGGTTATCAAGACAAAGTAATTATATACAGGATGTCCCGTAAGTGGGCAAACAAACTTCAAAAGGTAATTGCAAAGGTCAAAACAAACAGAAAATTTCGTATTTGCTAGGAAATTGAATTCTAACGAAATAAAACAGGTTTCCTAGTCAAAGAATTCCATTATTGTTAGACAAACATTTCAATTTTTATGTTAACTATTTTACAATCTTAAAAATATGCATACCATAATGTGTAAGACTGAATTCTTTTAATATTTTTGTATATAAAAGATTTTACTAAAAATTTTAGTTTTTGAGATATTTATCTTTAAACAATTTAAAATATGACTGGTGTACAGAAATGAAGTTTTTGAGGAATTTTTAAACTATTAATACCAAGCTCATACCCATAAGTTTCATGATTTTATCTAAAGTAACTCCTGACATGTTAACTTTACATACAGACGGATAAATTAAAAATGACGTGAGAAAAACCATTTTTTTATTTGACCTTCAGAATAACCTGAAGTTTGGCTGCCCACTTACGGGACATCCTGAACAAAAAATTAAATATTTTGATCAATTATCTACTTAGAATATTGCTCTTAATGATAATATTGTGAAATACGCACTGCTTGGCTTATAACAAAAGTATAATCTGTCTATTAGATATTATCAACGAACATTATATAATTTCGTATATCATATCACATTAATTTATTATTACATAATAAGAGTTAATATTCCTAAAAACAACTTAGTCAGATGTTTCATTTTTAGGTAAACATTGCTTATGTAGTTATAAAAATACCTGAAACAATAGTCAGCCATCCAACAATGACAAAAAACAGAACTGTCCACATAGTGAAGCAGTGAACAGACGTTTTTTACCAGTTTTGAAGAAGACAACCTTAACGATTGTAGACTTGCAGATCAAACTATCGCTCGTTAACAATGTCCACTGTGTGTCACCAAACTAATATCTATTCAAATAAAGTTGTTCAACTGTGGTGATTTATTTGTCGGATTTAAGTAATGTATATTGACGAAGATTTCTCAGTATCAAAAATGTTAAACATCTCGAAATATCTGAGAAATGCAATCACAAATATTTTTAAATATATTAAAATTGTAAAAACATTTGAACAACTATACATTCTGACAATTTTCGAAAAAATTTTAAAAATCCTCAAAAATGTAAAAAATCTGGAATAATTTCGATAAATCAAAAATGTTTAAGGTTTCAACTATCATTCATATTCAATACTTCTGACTTATTCTGATAATATGTATTGAAAATTTAAAGTTAAATGTGAGAATATTTTACGCATTAACAAAACGACATGGTCCTCATCAACCCTACAAACGCACACCTTAAAAGGTCATCTCTCATAAATACAATGCAATAGCAGTTATAGTTCTCTCACGTATATTCACATACATGGATTCCTGAAGTACAATCATATATGCTGTGCAGAATCTAGTATAGTTATAAAACAGTGATTTAGATATAAAGTTATTATTTTTATAGAACTTATATTACAATTATAGGCGAGTCATGATATTCAAATAACTTCCTTTGTAAAATATGGCCTAATTCTACGTCAATCACAAATAATGAAATAAAAATGTCGTGTATATAAAATAAAGTGAATACTCTCAGCACTGTTGCTACGTTTACATATTGGGTCTAGCATAACATACAAATGTAGTTAAGGGGATGTCTCAGAGTCATATAGGCCCGAAATACTTCTATTGTGGCAAAAACTATAATTTTACACTCAGAAGTTGAGAAGTCTCGAAATCTACAAGTGAAATGGTATGAAAGTTAGTTTTAAAATTTTAGTCATTGAATGTATGGCTGAAGAAAATAAAATAACCAGATTAAAACTGGTACGACTTTTTAGAGATCAGCTAATATCATAATTTCATTTGTCTTAGTTACAAGAGATAAACAAACTAATGAGAGAAACAGACACTACATTGTCCCTCATACATTTAAAAATAGATTGCACCTACTCCCTCGTGCTTTGACAAACAGGTGTAACCCCCTTATTCATATTATGTCGAACAGTCACTAGTCCATCTATCATGCTTTGACAAACAGGTCAACACCCTCCCTCATGTTTTGACAAACAGGTGCAACCCCCACCTTCATGTTTTCTCAAACAAGCACTACTCCCTCCGACGTTCTTCGACAAATAGGTGCAACCCGCTCCCTCATATTTTGTCTAACAGGCACTACTCCCTCCAACGTACTTCGACAAACAGGTTCAACCCTCTCCCTCAAGTTTTGACGAACAGGCACTACTCTCTCCCTTCATGTTTTTTCAAACAAGCACTGATCCCTCCCTCGTGTTTCGACAAATAGGTTCAAACCCCTCCCTCATGTTTTGACGAACAGGCACTACTCTCTCCCTTCATGTTTTCTCAAACAAGCACTACTCCCTCCCTCGTGCTTCAACAAATAGGTACAACCCGCTCTCTCATATTTTGTCGAACAGGCACTATAACCTCTCTCGTGTTTCGACAAATAGGTTCAAACCCCTCCCTCATGTTTTGACGAACAGGCACTACTCCCTCCCCCTCATGTGTTCTCATACAGGCACTACTCCCTCCCTCGTTCTTCAACTAACAGGTTCAACCCCCTCCCTCATGTTTTGTCGAACAGGCACTACAATTACATGTGCCTGTTTGCCCTCCCTCGTGCTTCGACAACCCCCTCCCTCGTACCACGACTAATTGATACAAGTCTTGTTCATTCCAAGCACTTAGTGGAGGCAATTAAGTTAGCTACCATGCTATAGCCATATTCGAGAGACCACTTCGTGTTCCTAAGTTAACTGGGTAAATATTACATGGCAAATATTTCATCAACAGAGTTGTATTTAAGTTAGCCCTTGCTCAAGTAGGTCTGAGGTTGTAAAGCTGTGCAGCTATGCAATATAGTTAGTACAAATATTTGTGGAACAAAAGTTGTTTGAATTAATTTGTTTGTTAATTAATTTTAAATTAATTACTTCATTGCTAACATTTAACCAAGGCAAATATAATTCCATAAATATATACATCTGATGTTGCTATAGGATGGCTAATATAGTTTGTAAAATTGGACACTGTCATTATATAAATTAGTGTACCGTATCAATGATAATAGACTAATTTTTGTAAAAAAGCATTTCATTAATATATTTATTAAATTGAATAGTTTTACATGATGTAATCATTTTACATTTTATTAGTTGTTGAAACGGTGGTAGCTTAAGATGTTTTTGAGCATGAAATATTTTGATATTGAAATATGTTAATAAAATGTCTTAAGATTCAGATTCATGTTTTTCATTATTTGTGTTTATTTCGACTAATACTATACAAAACATCCAAAACCTTTTTGTGATTTAGTTTGTGTGATTGACTAGTATATAGGTTTATATATACTAGTCAATCACACACATGACTAGTATGATTATAGTATATAACTTTGAATAAGAAAGACTAATTGGGTGGATGCACGTGTGTTCTAGTATCCCTGGGTGGATGTGTGAGTCATCGCCATTGAACGTGTGTAAGTGAACAAAATACGCGATCTAGTTTTTTTACTTAACAACTAAATTTGACTTACCATTTTTCAGCGATCACGAGCTGACACAGGTTCCTTCGTATATTTAAGATCAAGTGAGAATGGATGACCATTTTGTTATCAACTGAGATCAACTAATGCTTAACGTGGAATCCAAACCACCTAGAATCGGTATGATGAGTAGAAGTCGAACCGAAAAGTCTGCTACCTTAGTGGAAATCCGAACGCTGGCCATCCACGATAGACCCTTGGGACCTCTTGTAGAATCCAAACTGTAGTAACCATTGAATGGACGCCATGATATTATTACCCACTTATCCAAAATGCTTTCTTAACTCTAACTATGCAAAACCTGAGTGCCCAAGGAAACCTGGGGGATTTTTGAGTCAAACGTAATTCTGACTTTAGTATCTATGGAAAAAACTAACTCCATTTCATTCTGAAGACATGGAATCAATTATTGACCAGTCCATAGTTCTGGGCGTGTGGTTCGAGCATGCGCATCAATGGATATTCCTATCCAACGACAGTTGTACATTCATGTTAAAACATAATTATCTTGGATACGGTACCTAGAAAATACTTCCATGTGATTGGTTGATTTAGTTACCAGTACTTAACAGAATAATTAAACCAGCTGATTTCACCCATACTGCAGAACCTCGTCGTGTTACCAACAGTGTTTTCTAATTAACGTGTTCTCGGATTTAACAAAATCAGCTGTTTTTGTGTTTTTATTCTAAAAATATGTTTTCATAATTTATTTTTAAACTAAACAATTTAAATAACAACCATTTAAACTCAGGTTTCTGATAAAATTAAAAACCAACTCAATTTTGAATTTAAAAAAACATATGTTCAATTATTAAATAAAACATATTATAAATCACTAAGTTTCAATAACACAAGCAGCAAACTATATAAACATAGCAGCCAACCTAAATAAGATTTTGAACAGACTGTACACAATAGATGTAGGAGAAATATGGTGGGGGATATTCACTCTCTCGTTTGCACTACCTCTCCGACATGCCTAGCACCATGGCCCGGTCTGTACCGATTGACTCCATTAGAAAGCACGTCAGTGATAACCCAAAAGTAACGTATTCAATTTTTCGAAGTGAAATTACGTAGTAGATTGTGTACATCATCTACTCCTCTAACCATCAAAGTAGCTTATTTGAGGAAATGTATTATTTATTTATACTAAACTAAGTCTTATGATACTTAGTTCTACTGTATCAAACCATAACAGCCATATTTAGAAAAAGTAGTCCCTAAAAATTATGCATATTATTTTATTTATTCACTGATCTTAGAAAAAAAGTCGTTTGGATTTTTATGGGGAGAAATGTCCAATTAAGTTACAGTTCTCCTAGCCTGCTCGGATGAGTCCATTTTCGTTTTGTAGACTCGTTGGACCACTGGATTTACCTGACTTCTGAACCACGGGAGTGGCATCTGTTATGGTCATATCGGGAATCGAACCCGGACCTGCTGTGGCAAGCCACCGACCTAGCCCTCAGCTATGGCCGCACTACCAATCCTTCCTCTTCAGATATGGGCAGATGAGAGTGATGAGTAATGATAAATGAGTGTAGTCATTGTTACTAAAGTTGATTGCTCCCTAAAAAGAAAAATTTCCAAATATCCAGGCCACCTAAGCGACCTACAGTTTCACGTATAATCTGAACCACGTATTATTAGTCTGATTTTTAGCTAATTGACAAGCCAAATACGCAGTTATTTTCCGCAACCACGTCTGTATCCTCACTACATACCAGACATCTCTAGTAGGGTCCAAGTTGATAGCAACCATTATTTTATCATTGCACATGTATAGTAAATGTGGTTGAAATACTTTATGCAAATAACAACCATGTAAAACGGATTAAAAACCAATAAAAATATATACTAGCGCGTTTGAATAAATGTGTTATATGTATTAATTTAGGATGATTTCAGAGTTTATTAATGAATATGTACTAAAATGAAGGTCGACTATGGTTTGTTGAAACAGTTGATTGGCAAGCAGTAAGTGATGTTGAAATTCATGAAATAGTTTATACCATCAAGAGCTCTTTGAATTAAGAGGAAATATTTGTTGTTTACGCTAGACATCAATTAATTTCAAAACAAGCAACAGTGATGCAACTAAAAGCACTGTTTTAATAGCAAGGTAAACTGAGTTGAGACCTATTAAATTTCTGAAGTTCACAAGTTAATTTATTGTAATTTACAGTTTGAAAATCTCTAGAAGATCACAATTAAGTATACTGAAATATGTATAGTTACCATTCAAGTACTGTAGCTTAAAAAAACTATAAACACAGTTAATAAAAACATTGTACACATGTTAATTTGGAATAACGTTATATTAAATTTTTAATTGATTAAAGATTTTCATGAGAAAGATTGACATTTAAATTTTTTTTTTTTTTTTTTTTTTTTTTTTGCTGTGACAAAGATTTCAGTCAGAAAAGCTAGGGTTAATGAACATTTAATTCTTAAATATTTTCATGAGTTATGAAATAAGATAATCAGTTTTGACACTGGTCAGTTTCTGCTCTCTGTATCTACATGTCTCTCATGGTGGAAACGTCAATATTTATTTTAAGTAAAAAATAAGCACATATATGAAAAATACAAACAAGGTTAAAAGAAATGGGAAAAGACAAATTTCGGTTATTAATTATTACAATAAACTATTTATATGTAGTATACGTAGCACCTGACTACGAATGGGTTTAATACCTGTCGAAACGTTATGTTAGTTTTAAAAACATTTCAATCGTTAGAAATCCCCCAAAAAATTATCAATATGACCAATCCAACGCTAACACACAACTTAAAAAAATAAACAAACAAATTTTTCAGAAATTTCTATTTTTGGAAAAAATATCTGACCATTTTTAAAATTGAGAAATATTTTGTACACTGTAGCCGTTTATACAAGGTTGTTGTATTTTCCATCTTTTGATCTTTTGATCTTTTGTTCCATATTTTCCAAATCAGTCACAATTTTAAAAATGTTGAAGAATGTAATTCAGTTGATGAGTGAAGAGAATCGAAACATTTAAATTTCCAAGAAGTTGCCAAGAAGGCTTCCCTAAATTTGGTGAGGTTCAGATGCCAACAAGTACTTAGCGTACATAGTCCTTTAGAGTCAGTACGTAAAGATTTGATTCTCCATATGTCATGTATCTTTCGAGATACGACTATAAGCAAACTTTACAATAAATCACTGCCCGGTTTCTTAGACAAGAGACTGGTGTACAGTTCATGTGATGTAGGCTAGACGATAACATGCCAATAAACATCGGACAGCTTTTTCAGTCATATTATGGCCATATTTAGTTTATATGAAAATGAAGGGAAGAACTATAATATAGGAATTACTTTTAATATTTTATCACCTATTCATTTAGAATCGTTACTGTGATTGAAAATGTACAACATTTGAGGTAATTATAAAATTTATGAATAATATTATAGAAAAATACTTTATATAACGAAATATCTCACCGATAATTATTAAAGTAAACAAAATTACGTCCACTTAAGTTATCTAAGCAATTTTCTCAAGTAAAAGTTATTATTATTTTTGTCACCCTTGCTTTAGGTATAGGGTTGTTGTTGGAAGGAACTGGAATACTAGAATAAATTGTTTAAACGCTAAAGGTGTGTTCTGGCCACATAGTATTCCAAAAAATTCCTTTTTGAGCTGTTACTTAATTAAATCAAAATGGCCATTTTTGGGGGGAAATTCAAACTGTTCAAACAAAAATATACCAATAAATGTAAGGTGATTTACAAGTTGTAAATATTTAATTTATTTTATTCATTTAATATTTGTTTGGTATACGTAACTTAATTACTTCTTGAATTTCGGCAAAGGATTTTAAACTATTTAAAGTTGTTTTGTTCTGTTACAAGTTTAAATTGGATCCAATAAGGCTCTTTTACGTAACTCATATATTTAAAACTAATACTTATAAAGCAAATTTATATGATATTATTAGGGTAAATATAGTTTGAAGCGATATTAAAACCTGATTTTTAAAGATAATTATTACCGAGCAGTCTCTGAGGTGTAAAATGAGTGGCTTGACTCTAATACCGAGCAGTCTCTGAGGTGTAAAATGAGTGGCTTGACTCTAATACCGAGCAGTCTCTGAGGTGTAAAATGAGTGGCTTGACTCTAATACCGAGCAGTCTCTGAGGTGTAAAATGAGTGGCTTGACTCTAATACCGAGCAGTCTCTGAGGTGTAAAATGAGTGGCTTGACTCTAATACCGAGCAGTCTCTGAGGTGTAAAATGAGTGGCTTGACTCTAATACCGAGCAGTCTCTGAGGTGTAAAATGAGTGGCTTGACTCTAATACCGAGCAGTCTCTGAGGTGTAAAATGAGTGGCTTGACTCTAATACCGAGCAGTCTCTGAGGTGTAAAATGAGTGGCTTGACTCTAATACCGAGCAGTCTCTGAGGTGTAAAATGAGTGGCTTGACTCTAATACCGAGCAGTCTCTGAGGTGTAAAATGAGTGGCTTGACTCTAATACCGAGCAGTCTCTGAGGTGTAAAATGAGTGGCTTGACTCTAATACCGAGCAGTCTCTGAGGTGTAAAATGAGTGGCTTGACTCTAATACCGAGCAGTCTCTGAGGTGTAAAATGAGTGGCTTGACTCTAATACCGAGCAGTCTCTGAGGTGTAAAATGAGTGGATTGACTCTAATACCGAGCAGTCTCTGAGGTGTAAAATGAGTGGCTTGACTCTAATACCGAGCAGTCTCTGAGGTGTAAAATGAGTGGTTTGACTCTAATACCGAGCAGTCTCTGAGGTGTAAAATGAGTGGCTTGACTCTAATACCGAGCAGTCTCTGAGGTGTAAAATGAGTGGCTTGACTCTAATACCGAGCAGTCTCTGAGGTGTAAAATGAGTGGTTTGACTCTAATCTCTTACGAACTCAACACTAACACAGTAACATGCTTGCATAAGCACAAGTGATTGTATTAGTTAAACTATCGAATGTGAAGTGTGTAATATAATGTGTAAAATTAAAAGAGTTAAACAAATAGTTAACTTTACATCTCTTTGTCTGATTCACATCACGTCTTAATTAGCATTGTTGTATAGCCTATGCATTTCTGCGTAAAATTAGGTGTAATTAGATTTACTGAATTATGTTTCTTGTCAATTGAGCTTAGTGAGATCGTCACATTATGGTCTTGTCTTCTATGGAATATCTACGCTTTAGGCTAGACAACAATTAACTTTTTTTTAAATAAATAAATGAAATTTTATAACATCTGCATTAACCATTAAGTAACAGAACATGTTAACCATTGAATGTTAAATTAAAGATTTTATGACTGATTGATTGTTTCCGTAAACATTTCCATTCAATTGTTGATAAAAATGTCAATAATGAATTCTTACATTCAACAAAATTTACAAATAAACGCACAAATATAAATTATTATAACTAATAACTCTTCTTACAACCTTCAACTGAAGGTCACCTTGTAACATGAAGGTCACCTTGTAACATGAAGGTCGCCTTGTAACGTGAAGGTCACCTTGTAACATGAAGGTCGCCTTGTGACATGAAGGTCGCCTTGTAACATGAAGGTCGCCTTGTAACATGAAGGTCGCCTTGTAACATGAAGGTCGCCTTGTAACATGAAGGTCGCCTTGTAACATGAAGGTCACCTTGTAATATGAAGGTCACCTTGTAACATGAAGGTCGCCTTGTAACATGAAGGTCAAGGTCGCCTTGTAACATGAAGGTCGCCTTGTAAAATGAAGGTCGCCTTGTAACTTGAAGGTCGCCTTGTAACATGAAGTTCACCTTGTAACATGAAGGTCGCCTTGTAACATGAAGGTCGCCTTGTAACATGAAGGTCACCTTGTAATATGAAGGTCACCTTGTAACATGAAGGTCGCCTTGTAACATGAAGGTCGCCTTGTAACATGAAGGTCGCCTTGTAACTTGAAGGTCACCTTGTAACATGAAGTTCACCTTGTAACATGAAGGTCGCCTTGTAACATGAAGGTCGCCTTGTAACATGAAGGTCGCCTTGTAAAATGAAGGTCACCTTGTAACATGAAGGTCACCTTGTAACATGAAGGTCACCTTGTAACTTGAAGGTCGCCTTGTAAAATGAAGGTCACCTTGTAACATGAAGGTCACCTTGTAAAATGAAGGTCACCTTGTAACATGAAGGTCACCTTGTAACATGAAGGTCACCTTGTAACATGAAGGTCGCCTTGTAACATGAAGGTCACCTTGTAACATGAAGGTCGCCTTGTAACATGAAGGTCGCCTTGTAACATGAAGGTCGCCTTGTAACATGAAGGTCACCTTGTAACATGAAGGTCGCCTTGTAACATGAAGGTCGCCTTGTAAAATGAAGGTCGCCTTGTAACTTGAAGGTCGCCTTGTAACATGAAGTTCACCTTGTAACATGAAGGTCGCCTTGTAACATGAAGGTCGCCTTGTAACATGAAGGTCGCCTTGTAAAATGAAGGTCACCTTGTAACATGAAGGTCGCCTTGTAAAATGAAGGTCACCTTGTAACATGAAGGTCACCTTGTAACATGAAGGTCACCTTGTATTGATATTTTTTTTATTATTATTACTAGTTAAGTTTATTATTAATTACAAACATTTAGCAGGTTATATTTTTTAAATGGACAAAGTGTTAATAGTCATATAATAAAGAACTTGTTAGTGTTAAGACGCGCTAAACTTATTAGGAATATATCACGTCGACATAACTTCTGCCAAGAAAGTACCAGATCAGTATCACACGGTGAAAGGAAATATATTCAACTAAATATTTAATATTAAATCACCTTAAATTTTATCAAATATATTTTTATACCTATTTCACTCATCATTTATTTGTGTAATCATAAGGATACCTTGTTGTAGTGATAAAATAGCGTGTCTATAGAGCATTATTCAAATATACAACATGGACAGAGACAAAAATCACGACATTTTTCAGAGGTAATTTTAATTTTTCTATGCAATAAGAACATGCCTTGAGATCACTGAACGATTATTTATGAGTGATCGTTTAGTTTCCTAATGACCCATTATTGGAGAAAGAAATATGTCATTAGGAGCATCAGGAAAATAATTGAGTGGTAAATTGTAAAATATTAACATAACTCTTGGACTATTTATGTTATTCAGGCCTCTTGCTAGTTTAAGTGTTAACACATCTGCTTCCAATGTAAAGGGTTACGGCTTTGGGTTTAACCCTGGGAGATCCACTTAAATTGACATACGAGTTTGGACCGTTGTCTCTCAAAAACCTTTCAATTCTATGTTAAAAATGGCACCGCAGTAAGAAAAATAAGAAAAAAACACTTATAACTAACATTGCTACATTCGTAATCATAAAGTATATTATATTAATTATGTTTACATTTAACAATACGTATCATAACATTAGTTAGATGTCAGTTAGTATGTAAAGTACTAAATTATTATTATATGGCTTTCATCCTAAAGTTTTTAACCTTTGACCATAGTTTCATGTTTACTTGATACATGAGATGTATTGATGTAGCATAACTGCAAGTCTCTCAACGTCTATTGGAATTGGCATTCACATAAATACAAGAGTACACAAAGATGCTGGAAGTATATTTGATATTTCTTAATTTTTTTTATATATTTATTATTTAGTTTAGAGTTATTATAAACCGTACTCATTACCTTCTCTTTTAAATCAATGTTCTCAAAATGTATGAATTTTATTTTAAAACTACACATTTTCACTATGCAACAACCCACAGAGGGAGAATTTAGTTTATAGCAATTATATCCAGAATAACGTAATTTATTTTAACAGGAGACTTTCTTAGGCGGAATATGAGTAAAATTTAAGTACTTCATTATATTACTTTAGTATCAATGTGGAAACTCATGTGTAAATCACAAGATTGAAGTGGATCGTCTGTTATGAAAATAAAACAAAACCGTTATTTACAGTCTTGAGATTAGGTTCATACGGTGTTTGCAGAATCCTGTTTGATCCTGTCATTGTTATATTTACTACGTCATCACTGTTGGAAGATTATCAGCCCCATTGTAGAGGGGTTTGCGTGATTTATGCGTCATAAAATGTAAGATGAGTTGTTGAAATATCCAACTTCTTTCCCGTAATGAAATTAGTTATTTTATGTAGAAATATTTTCATTACCTAAACATGCTTATTTAAATAAATATTGCTTTAAACAGCTGTACTTGATACATTCGGTTTAGTAGTTATTTTATGTAACCCTTACTATGGTATTTACATTTAAGAATTACCGAATCAACTATATTTCGTAATTGAGGTTAGGTAGTAATTCTATTAATCTTTACGTTCTTTAGATAGCATGTATAGTTTGTTAAATATATTATTGATTTCAATAAATACATTTTAATAATTAGGACAAGTATTTATTTTACATATACATTTTAATAGTTTTAATGTTTACGTATCATGAAAATTCGTGCTAGTAATTTTGTTAGTTTGTGTGGCCCGCAACCACGGCTGGTTTAAACTGCATTACATTCACACGGGACTACACTAGCGCTCCACAACTGGACCACAAAAACATATTGTGATATTTTGATATACAAAATATCTGATATTTTGAGACTCGACATTTAATATTGGATGGGAAATCTACTTGTGTTTCAAATAAATGGTATTATACAACCAACCAAGAACAACATGGCAATAGAGATTCAACTGTAGTTTCAGCTCGTAGAACAGGTAGCATATCCAGAAAAGGAAATTGCAATATATATTGGTCCTTAAATTTAGTGTCGATAAAGTGTTTCAATTTTTGTTTTGTATTAAGAGTGAACTGCTAGTGTCAACAATCCAGGGATCAATTCAGGGAAGGGAGTTTCAAAAACTGCTCAACAGAGACAGGTGTCATAGAGCAAATAACGTTCACGTTACTATTACTATGGTCGAGGGAATCAACTTGTCTACGAGTACCCTCCTTCTAAAACTGCTCAACAGAGACAGGTGTCACAGAGCAAATAACGTTCACGTTACTATTACTATGGTCGAGGGAATCAACTTGTCTACGAGTACCCTCCTTCTAAAACTGCTCAACAGAGACAGGTGTCACAGAGCAAATAACGTTCACGTTACTATTACTATGGTCGAGGGAATCAACTTGTCTTCGAGTACCCTCCTTCTAAAACTGCTCAACAGAGACAGGTGTCACAGAGCAAATAACGTTCACGTTACTATTACTATGGTCGAGGGAATCACCTTGTCTACGAGTACCCTCCTTCTAAAACTGCTCAACAGAGACAGGTGTCACAGAGCAAATAACGTTCACGTTACTATTACTATGGTCGAGGGAATCAACTTGTCTACGAGTACCCACCCTCCTTCTAAAACTGCTCAACAGAGACAGGTGTCACAGAGCAAATAACGTACACGTTACTATTACTATGGTCGAGGGAATCACCTTGTCTACGAGTACCCTCCTTCTAAAACTGCTCAACAGAGACAGGTGTCACAGAGCAAATAACGTTCACGTTACTATTACTATGGTCGAGGGAATCAACTTGTCTACGAGTACCCTCCTTCTAAAACTGCTCAACAGAGACAGGTGTCAGAGAACAAATAACGTTCACGTTACTATTACTATGGTCGAGGGAATCAACTTGTCTACGAGTACCCTCCTTCTAAAACTGCTCAACAGAGACAGGTGTCACAGAGCAAATAACGTTCACGTTACTATTACTATGGTCGAGGGAATCAACTTGTCTACGAGTACCCTCCTTCTAAAACTGCTCAACAGAGACAGGTGTCACAGAGCAAATAACGTTCACGTTACTATTACTATGGTCGAGGGAATCACCTTGTCTACGAGTACCCTCCTTCTAAAACTGCTCAACAGAGACAGGTGTCACAGAGCAAATAACGTTCACGTTACTATTACTATGGTCGAGGGAATCAACTTGTCTACGAGTACCCTCCTTCTAAAACTGCTCAACAGAGACAGGTGTCACAGAGCAAATAACGTTCACGTTACTATTACTATGGTCGAGGGAATCACCTTGTCTACGAGTACCCTCCTTCTAAAACTGCTCAACAGAGACAGGTGTCACAGAGCAAATAACGTTCACGTTACTATTACTATGGTCGAGGGAATCAACTTGTCTACGAGTACCCTCCTTCTAAAACTGCTCAACAGAGACAGGTGTCACAGAGCAAATAACGTTCACGTTACTATTACTATGGTCGAGGGAATCAACTTGTCTACGAGTACCCTCCTTCTAAAACTGCTCAACAGAGACAGGTGTCACAGAGCAAATAACGTTCACGTTACTATTACTATGGTCGAGGGAATCAACTTGTCTTCGAGTACCCTCCTTCTAAAACTGCTCAACAGAGACAGGTGTCACAGAGCAAATAACGTTCACGATACTATTACTATGGTCGAGGGAATCAACTTGTCTACGAGTACCCTCCTTCTAAAACTGCTCAACAGAGACAGGTGTCAGAGAGCAAATAACGTTCACGTTACTATTACTATGGTCGAGGGAATCAACTTGTCTTCGAGTACCCTCCTTCTAAAACTGCTCAACAGAGACAGGTGTCACAGAGCAAATAACGTTCACGATACTATTACTATGGTCGAGGGAATCAACTTGTCTTCGAGTACCCTCCTTCTAAAACTGCTCAACAGAGACAGGTGTCACAGAGCAAATAACGTTCACGTTACTATTACTATGGTCGAGGGAATCACCTTGTCTACGAGTACCCTCCTTCTAAAACTGCTCAACAGAGACAGGTGTCACAGAGCAAATAACGTTCACGTTACTATTACTATGGTCGAGGGAATCACCTTGTCTACGAGTACCCTCCTTCTAAAACTGCTCAACAGAGACAGGTGTCACAGAGCAAATAACGTTCACGTTACTATTAATATGGTCGAGGGAATCAACTTGTCTACGAGTACCCTCCTTCTAAAACTGCTCAACAGAGACAGGTGTCACAGAGCAAATAACGTTCACGTTACTATTACTATGGTCGAGGGAATCAACTTGTCTACGAGTACCCTCCTTCTAAAACTGCTCAACAGAGACAGGTGTCACAGAGCAAATAACGTTCACGATACTATTACTATGGTCGAGGGAATCACCTTGTCTACGAGTACCCTCCTTCTAAAACTGCTCAACAGAGACAGGTGTCAGAGAGCAAATAACGTTCACGATACTATTACTATGGTCGAGGGAATCACCTTGTCTACGAGTACCCTCCTTCTAAAACTGCTCAACAGAGACAGGTGTCACAGAGCAAATAACGTTCACGTTACTATTACTATGGTCGAGGGAATCACCTTGTCTACGAGTACCCTCCTTCTAAAACTGCTCAACAGAGACAGGTGTCACAGAGCAAATAACGTTCACGTTACTATTACTATGGTCGAGGGAATCAACTTGTCTACGAGTACCCTCCTTCTAAAACTGCTCAACAGAGACAGGTGTCAGAGAGCAAATAACGTTCACGATACTATTACTATGGTCGAGGGAATCAACTTGTCTACGAGTACCCTCCTTCTAAAACTGCTCAACAGAGACAGGTGTCACAGAGCAAATAACGTTCACGTTACTATTACTATGGTCGAGGGAATCAACTTGTCTACGAGTACCCTCCTTCTAAAACTGCTCAACAGAGACAGGTGTCAGAGAGCAAATAACGTTCACGATACTATTACTATGGTCGAGGGAATCACCTTGTCTACGAGTACCCTCCTTCTAAAACTGCTCAACAGAGACAGGTGTCACAGAGCAAATAACGTTCACGTTACTATTACTATGGTCGAGGGAATCAACTTGTCTACGAGTACCCTCCTTCTAAAACTGCTCAACAGAGACAGGTGTCACAGAGCAAATAACGTTCACGTTACTATTACTATGGTCGAGGGAATCAACTTGTCTACGAGTACCCTCCTTCTAAAACTGCTCAACAGAGACAGGTGTCACAGAGCAAATAACGTTCACGTTACTATTACTATGGTCGAGGGAATCACCTTGTCTACGAGTACCCTCCTTCTAAAACTGCTCAACAGAGACAGGTGTCACAGAGCAAATAACGTTCACGTTACTATTACTATGGTCGAGGGAATCAACTTGTCTACGAGTACCCTCCTTCTAAAACTGCTCAACAGAGACAGGTGTCAGAGAGCAAATAACGTTCACGATACTATTACTATGGTCGAGGGAATCAACTTGTCTACGAGTACCCTCCTTCTAAAACTGCTCAACAGAGACAGGTGTCACAGAGCAAATAACGTTCACGTTACTATTACTATGGTCGAGGGAATCACCTTGTCTACGAGTACCCTCCTTCTAAAACTGCTCAACAGAGACAGGTGTCAGAGAGCAAATAACGTTCACGATACTATTACTATAGTCGAGGGAATCAACTTGTCTACGAGTACCCTCCTTCTAAAACTGCTCAACAGAGACAGGTGTCACAGAGCAAATAACGTTCACGTTACTATTACTATGGTCGAGGGAATCAACTTGTCTACGAGTACCCTCCTTCTAAAACTGCTCAACAGAGACAGGTGTCACAGAGCAAATAACGTTCACGATACTATTACTATGGTCGAGGGAATCACCTTGTCTACGAGTACCCTCCTTCTAAAACTGCTCAACAGAGACAGGTGTCACAGAGCAAATAACGTTCACGTTACTATTACTATGGTCGAGGGAATCACCTTGTCTACGAGTACCCTCCTTCTAAAACTGCTCAACAGAGACAGGTGTCACAGAGCAAATAACGTTCACGTTACTATTACTATGGTCGAGGGAATCACCTTGTCTACGAGTACCCTCCTTCTAAAAATACACAAGATTTAGAATTTTAGAATTCTTCTTTTATTTTTACATTGGTCACATCAGCAATCATAAGTAAAGTCGTACCTTGAAAGGTTCTCCTCTAATAACGTTCTTGGTCAAATGTCAGGTTCCGTTTTCGTTCTGTTTAATTTCACCCCCCCTCCCTGTCTCATTTCGTTTCGCAAAAGTTTGGTTTTAAACAACACATATTTTATACATTACAGTTTTTTACAAATAGGTAAACACTGTAATGTAACAAACAACAATTTTGAAAATATATTGATAATTTACACTGTTTATATAAAACATATTTAAATCTGTTCCAGAGTGTGGTTTCAATACACAGTACGCTGCCAAGATAAAGCAAAGAAGTAAAGTTTGTATTATATATTAAAACCTAAAATTATCAAAAAGTTATATCAATAAGTTTCACGTTGTTTACCAGGAGATTGAAGTCTATTCTTCACTTACAAGTTGTTTCCGTGTCAACACATTACACTCGGATATTGCAAAAGTAATAAGCGCACATTGTGATTTATTTGTCTTACAACGAAGCCCCCATGAAATTAAAATATTAAATTTATTTTCTTTTAAAATACATCGATATTTTTTTAACGTTGATGTATAGATGTGGTAACAAAAGGCTTCTATTAGACAACAACCTATGTGGTTTTTACAATTTGTCATATAAATGGTGTTGCAAGTTGAACTGTGAATTGTTCTGACTGTTTATTATTTGAATGTTCACTAATATGAAAACTACGTACTCGTAACATAGTCATAACTCCAAATTGGATGATGTATTTTTCTGATTTTTATACTTAGTTCAATGGTGTATAAAAACTAGATAGAGAGTTAAGTCGTTTTATTTTTTCTGCATATAACACAACGAAACATAAACTTTATATATTATATCATTAGGTTAATATAGCTTTATGATTCCTAACGAAACACTCTTCCAAACGTCAAATTGTAAAAAAAAAAATAATAAAATACAGAATACTATCTCTTGGTCTTGAAATTGGTTTAAACACACATTCCAGCCTCTGAGTAATAACCGGTCCCTCCAAAAACGTGTGTAGAACCCAATCCAACTATGTGATCTACTCTTCTGTTATCTTTCCACATTCGCATAATTGTCTTCTATCTGAATCGATGGTTGCCATGGACATGGACACTATTAGAGAATTCTGGGGTGGTAGTCAGTTTCCGGATGTTCTGTATGAAACTTATTATTGGACTTGTCACTTTAGTGAAAATCTAACCAATACTATGTGGTTTGGATTCCAAGTAAAGTTGTAGATCTATTAGTAGCCCTGGCTATTGGACTATTAATAAATGATAAGGACTTTATAAGGACTAGTCGACCGTAGTTAGGACACGATAAACGACAACACTCGGAGGTTTAAGATTGGCCTAACTTAAGATCTTAAGAATTTTAAGATTAGCGTCTTAAAAATAAACAATAATAATAATAATTAAAAATGGCAGACTTCGGGTCAATCCATATTCAAACGTCCAGTAGATACGTCATCCCTCGACAATTAGGAAAAGGTTCACTAATGTTTGAGGGAACCTATGATGAAAGTTGATTAAACGTACACTGTCTGTGGGTTCGGACATAAGAAAGTTATTCCTTCCACATAACACACCCAGGATTACATCCAATTGATTGGCTATTGCCAATAAGTGTATCTTAATTAAGAGAGAAACAGTAAATATAATAAAACATAGTAGACAAACTTATTTATTGGTGTGAAATTAAGACAACAGTTTCAAAAGGGCTTTTCAGTTTTAATAGACATTGCTGGTATGGACTATGTTTTTTTAAATATTGTATGAACACAAGATTTCATCTCACCCCCCAAAACTCTTTGATTAACCTGACACTAAAACATGACTTCTAAGAGTCTAAGTATTAGAAAAAATAAGATAGTTATAGAATTGTGCTAACAGGTTGTTGATAAAATGCATTTAATTTAAAAATAAGCTGTATTTAATATTATACAACATGTTTAAGAGACTGTACTTATTACTCTAAACTGATTTTCTATTAGACTGTACATATGATTAATGTTTTTTTTCTGAGACACTCTCCTGCAAAAGATGGCTTATTAAGTCTATGTTCAAGTTCTAATCACTTCGTAATCCCGTAATAAAAACGTATTATTGTAACGTACAATATGTGTTTTATTAAAAAAAATCTAAACTCAGGTTTATTATGTTCATTTAATTTCAGTGGTAAGGTGATTAATAAATAATTTAAACTCTACATAGCCTATCTTACGTGTGTGTTGAACAACATCAATTACCATGACATCCACTTGTAAATGCAATGTTTCAAGAAATGGAAGCAGTAAATAATTCTGGAATTACATTCCAAATAGGCCCCTTAAATCTTGATGGCAATCTGTCTCAAAATTGGTCACAATAGTACCAAAGTTTCAACATTTACCTTGTGGCTACTGATTTAGACAAAGAAAAAGATACTAGAAATTTACATTACATCAGCACTGTCTTGGTCAAAAATTGTTAGACATTTATCATTCCTTTATCTCCCAGTAGAAGATGCGAAAAAGTATGCCTTGCTTTAGTAAGCATTACTTAGTTTACTATTAAATGTTATACGAACTGGTAGAATATATCAGTTTAGTTACTGAAACACGTTTACTGCTGTACGTAAGACGGACTCGTAAATATGTTAGATAAGAGTACACGAGTTCTGCCATCATCTATCAGCAGTTGTAAACGGCAGCCATGATCTTTTATCTAATCCTAGCTTCATTTTTAAGTACTTCAAATGTAAGGCTTTCATTACTATTAGATTTTTAAGAAGGATAAATACAAGTTTATAGTATTAATCTCTCACGTATTTTGCAATTGTTCACTATTTCACTGAATTATTAACATAATATTTATTGGAAATGTATGCGGTCGTACAGCATTTTAGAGTTTGAATTATAGACATTTAACTCTTGAGTAACATTATTACTAAAATTTACTTCATAGGTTTTACTATTTCATAATCATTCATAAACAACTCTACGTATTTTGTTCGGTTAATGAAGTCAAAAAAGGTATTGTCCTACAAGTTGCCATATATGTTGAGGAGTGAGAGTGAATTTAAAGTTTACAATTCTATTTTATTTTATTTTATTTTTCCTTACATATAGCCTGGGCAGAGGAATACTTGATACTAGATAGCAGTGATGTTAAAAATGATTATTTAATGGATATGACGTGGATAAGAGTTGTTCTTTCAACATGACTGTGAAGGGTTGGTTACCTGAGACAAAATCTATTGCTCACTGTAATCAAATTTTTTGGACCACAAACAGAGTAATGAGACGATCACTTTAGATTCCTTTCTAGCTTCCATATTCATTTAAAGTTGCTAGAATAGTCTTAATATGAAAGGTATATGTTTTACATAACAAATATATGTTGTTTTCATCTAATTTTATTCCCTCAATACATTCGGTATCATACCAATTAAAAGAGTTATGTGTCAACTAGTTTAAAATATAGAAAGATTTAGTTAATATACAGATAAAGAATTTAGCCCTAGAAAAGTGAAAATATTATAGAAGCTCACTTTAAGCTGATTGGAAATGTCAATAATACAATAAGAAAAGTAATGGTTTCACTGTAGTAAAAGTTTTATTTATCACTCTCATAAATTACTGAAGTAACGACAGTTATATTGGTTGGACCACGGACCTTTCACTTCACAGTTTGAGGCGTTAGCCACTGAGCCACCATTTCTTAATCACCCAGCCATACACGGTGTCGATGTTTTTAATTAAATCAGTATGACAAATTAATATTTTAAAGTGTATTTCTAGAAATGTAGGGCTGGACCATAGTCGATTAAAATATACAAATACAAATCTATGACGATAAATGGGCTTGGTAGTTAACTACTCAAAATTAGATGCGGCATTGTTCAAGGATGTATTTTAGACCTTCTTTTGTTTATAAATTATGTTAAAAGCTTGACAAAAATAATTAACAATACAAATTAAACACCATGGTTTTATACAGATAGTTATTTTTGTTTATTATATGGCTTTTTCTTTGGAGGGCGATTTGGGAAACAATATTATCTAATAAGTTATAATTTATAATTATGTCAGTTGTTTAATCAAAATACACTTGTCATTAAAACATTTAAATCTAAGTTCACGCAAATCAGTGACTCGTAAGTAGGACATCTTGGCTAGGATTCTACTTTGTTAACCACAACCAAGATTTTCCAACTATGGTATTGATCACTAGTTGCTCTTTAGTTTTTATTTTTTTTCAGCTGATTATAAGTCAAACTAACCCTATTAACACCCTCTTAAAATTTCCCAAATATTTTACAACTCTCATGCAATCTACAACGTAAAAACGTTATTTAAAAATTCTTTTAAAAACAACATATTATGTTCGGTTCTATTTCCAGCTTTTAACTGCAGAGGCTGATGGCCACCAAGGAATAAAACCACATCCAAAAAACACGAATTACGCTCCAACTAGTCCCCTAGGTCCTGCGATGAACACGGGCATGAAGATCACTGACTGTATGACGTCATCCACTTACCCTTATGGAGACAAGGGGTTTAGAACTGGGAAGGGTTATGAAGTCATAGAGGAGTGATTATTATAGTTAACCGTTGAAAATATAATCCATACATTCATAGTTTATTTTCTTATTTCGTTTATCTTTTACATGTAAGATTAAAACAGTTTATCTTTTCCTGATATTTATATGTTTTTGTAACTATTTAACCTTAGATATTGTCAGGACTAGTTGTTGATTGACTGGACACAATATACAAGATTGGTATAACTTATGTCACAAGATCCAGTTTATGAGGATCAGTGACTAATATTGTCCCAATTCAATATAATTAATTTAACATTAACTTTGTTTACAAGAGAAGACTCATTTTGTACTAAACATATGTGTTAAGGAGACGTCGATCTCCTTTTTAACTTTCCTCTGTCCGTTCACCATAGATTATTTTACATTTGCTTGGAACTTGTTCGAACAGAATAAGAGGACGAACCAGTACAGAAGAAGTTGAACTTTTTTGATAAATCCTCCAGTACAGGCTGGATTAGAAATAGCGGATCTTTAACCCAGGAATGTCTAATCTAGTCCTGACGCCTTAGACCGCTCGGCCACCGGCTTGCCAATGATTCTATGAAATATTATTGACAAATAAAATGCCATCTTTAGTTGGACATTCTAACACAATGGCAACTTCTAATACTCTAACATTCTAACACAATAACTTGAATCTCGTTTTCTCTTGTGTGGATGATCTAAACATGGCAAATAACAAATAGTCATTAGAATCGTTTAGTAACAAAATTGAAACAAGGAAGGTGTTACATGTTTGGTATTTTGTGAAATCCTACATTAATCACACCTTAACACTAGGAACGAACTTTTTCCCATTGTTTGTCACATTTATATAAAAAAAATATAAAAAAACAATAATATACTACATGAGTAATCTAGTTTCATAGAAGATAGCTTAAATCTGAGGACTCAGATTGTTAACTTAATTTACATCTAGCACAATGTTATAAAATGGAATTACTTAAAATGAATATTAAAAAATGTTTGTTTTTTAATAAAAATTATAAGTCAAGTAGGTGGTTTAAAACGTACATGTTTTGTTAAAAAACTGTTATAAACTTGATACAGTCTGCCAAATTGACAGTTTGAGTCACTTTCAAATGGTGCGGTAAGATGCAAAGACTGGAAATGTAAGTGGGAATGGCAATGTTCCCATGACTATTAAAAAAAACTGTTTTTTTTTTTTTTTTTTTGTAACTGTTGGAAACAAATATTGGAGGTTGGAAGAGGATTGATAGAGCCCTAATCAGTGAAACTGGGGCCTTTTTCAGCAGGAAGTTGGAGATGCCGTCAGGACCGGGGGCGGTGTTCTTCAGGGTCCTAAGCCTGGCGGCAACATCTAGGTAGGTGATGGGGGCGGTCAGTGGATGGTCAGGGAGACCTGCAGGAGGTACCTAGAAGGGGGTAAAGAGGTCGCGGTTCCGGGCTATGGAGCTGTAAGGTGGCTATAATGCTGCATTTTATTTATCATGTTTTGGGGAAATATTTAATGTAGTAAATAAACACATGAAAGGCGAATATGTAATAGAAGATTAGAAAGGATACAACTTAACAGTATACAAATCTTTGTTCCATACGGTATGTATTAAAAACCGTTTAATTTTGCAGCTTTACATTACGGTTATCTTTAAAGACGAAGAAATTCGTTTTTGAAATCAAAGATATATTAGATAGCTAAAACTGATTATAGCTGGCAAGAAGATAGGTAAACATATTATATCAATAGCAAATGGTTTACGTTCCACTTAACTTAATCGATTCCTTTACTAATCTGTATTTGTAAATGATAGAGATGATTAACGATTTTGTAAACTTAAGTTAGTAATAAGACCACTTTTAAAAATATTTCAAATACCTTTTACGATTTTGTTGATTTTTTTTTTAAATTGTGTGTTTGTGACGGTGAAATTGGACGTTCAAAATGAGTTAATCCATTTTATCACATCTCCCAAGAAGGTGTAGAGCTAATCCTAGGCCATCCCTCACGCTGACTGATTGTTGCCTTCACCCACCCCCCACCCATAGGGGCTAAGACAACCATTTCACAATGACAAGAAGAAAACCTCTTGCGTAAACGACATTTTGTTTAGCTAACATAACCGCTAATTTGGTAAGAGAATTTTTGGAACTACTATGTAACTTTTACAACGCACTAAGTAGTAATTTAGAATTATATAATTTTTATAAGAATTAGTTGACTAATATAAAATACACAAGAAACCAAGGTTAAAGTAGTAGCGTTTAAATCATCTAGCTATACAAATAATATCGTTTTAGCAATAGCTAAAATAATTATATAATACATTAGGTAATACATTTAGAGTATGAATAAACGCAAAAAATAGCAACCTATTCTAAATACTATACTTATTTACGACAGTATTACGATATTTGCTGTATTCTTATATAAGATATTCTTTAACCATTTTTAAGAAGCTTCGTGACCAAAATATACATAAAATAATCAAGTAAAGTTTTTTTATTCAAATACGTTTCACTGTATAATATTCGTATGATATCCAAACGTCAATACAAAAGTAGATCTTTATTTATAATATTTAAACCATACTTTTTTTAGTTTCTGATATTTATTTACTTCTCGTGTCTAGTTTTCTTCCTATAATCATTTCAAATCATATCAAACAATAAACAATAACATTCCTTTATTTAACGTGTACCTCCGATAAACATGTGTGTATTGTCCTCTTTAGAGTGTGTATTGTCATAGTTTTGCAAAATAGTTCCATTATTGTTAATAATGGATACGGTAATTAATAACGAATTGTGTTGTAACCTGCATTATTTGCTGCATCATAGTATACCGTACGAAGAGAGTCCTAAAACACCCTGAACCAAAGAGCATTCGGTTCTGAGTGAAGATAAAACTACGAAACTCCGATAACTACTAGAATTTTACTCACAAACACCGATTATGAAAGGCAATGTAAAACTAAAGTATGACCTAACACAGGTCACGCATGACTAGTAATGAGTGCCAGTGGACCCAGATAAATTGACAGTCAATACAGTGGAGCATTGCAATATCCTACAAATTTTAACTCTTAAAGTGTACATTTACTTTGTAAGTGGTAGTATGTGGTACAAGTCATATAAAGTATGCAATTAAAAATCTCCCAACACTCTAGTTATGAAGTTGTTTATGTAATTTTATATTTAGGCCAGTAAAACTATAATTTCCTTGTTGATTGTATCTTATTTTCAAACTACAAGTTCATATTTTAAAAAGTAAATATGCTGTGTATGTATTCCGTGTATAGAATATTTAATTGAAATTCTCTAGATGCCTACAGACAATATGGTTTTAAATATTCAGTACGCGGAGTGATACTTTCAGAAGTAGCCGCAAGGCTACATCAAAGGCTCGAGGAAAGCGGTTCTGTTCATGAAGTAATACAAGCTCAGAATATTTTCTTTGGAAAAACGATACTAGACTAGAATCAATGGACTAGAAACCCTACATTTTAACTGTAGGTATTTTCTAAATGGAAAAGAGCATTGCATACAAAATTACTACATATGTGTTGGGTAAAATAACTATGATCGTTAAAATATTATTAGGGTGCAAGGATACTGATGATGATGTATGGAGGGTTCAGTTTGGTCGCTGGCTACGAGACAAAAATAATTTATTTAAGAAGATTTTGGGGACTAACAAGCACTTATAACCAGACAAGAAGTGTTTAATACCTATAACATGCATCTTTGGAGAGCTGAAAATCCCAAACGATAATTCGATTCTAAAGGTATTTTCAGATTTTTTGCATATCTCACATGTTGAAGCGTATTTACATACTTTATACAAAATGAGTTTTTCTCTTCTTCTATAAAAAACTCAAACTGTAATAAGGATGTTTTTTCTGACAGGATTAAAATGCATTCTAAAAATTTAAGATGTTAGTGATTGGCTACGTATCCATTATATATGGTTGTGTCGAAGCCTGGCCTACCAGATCTCCAGATCTAACCGTCTTCTCTAGTCAATAATTTTGTCACACTAGACTCCGACCCTCTCTACCTTGCTCCGACTCACTCGACTCTCGAAGGACCGTTTGTCATCTGACCATCTGTCGCCAAAACATTGTGTGATTTGAGCAGTCCTGCTTGCTCACGTGTTTCAAATGTTGACATGCTTAATAGGATAAGTGTAACTATTGACCCCTGAGATAGATTGTTTAACTAAACTGCTTTTGTTAAGTTGAAAAAAATATGTTGAATTAGAACAATTGTTATATATTCTTTTTTGAGGGATAAGATTTAAATCATATCTGAGGAAGCACTAGACAAAAAACACCGAGTATAAAAATGTACGTTCACAAATAAAGCTTTAATATGTTTTTGAAATTATAATTGGCTACACCTTATGAAGAATCAAATCCAATATGGCGGCAGATGTAGCAGAGTAAGGTTATATGGGAGTCCTGATATAGTCTTCTCCAGTGAGGAATGAGCAGGAACCTTTTGACAGGATCATTATGGCTCTGTTAGGAGCCATGTGTAAAATAATGTATTTGGCACATCCCTTTGAGAATTAATAATCAAGTATTGGGGAATGGTATCATCAATTACGTTTAATTTATCTTTTAGCAGTTGCCTTAGTTTTTTAAAAACAATCACAATATTCATAATGAACTGAACGTAAACAATCGAGTTAATTGTTATGTTTATTTTCCATCAATTAGTCCTACGTGGACTTTGATTCAAATTTGTACCTAGATATTCAAAGTTATTTCAGAAATAAATAATTGTATTACATCATAGTAACGAGAACCCCCAGTGTGTAAGATATAATTTAAAGCTAATTAAATTGCCATGTTTTAATAGTATTTTCCACTCTGTTGATGAAAAAATGCAAGTGTTTTTCTTAGTTTGACTTTGAATAGGAAAGGATTAATTTATGGAAATTATAAAAAATAGATCAATGATTTTTAAATATTTTGTAGAAAACTAAATTGTTTAGGTCTGAATTGTAAATAAGCAAAATCGGTGGGGATACTTAGATATATCTGACTGGAGTACAAACCTACATGAACATTTTTTTAAATACTTTTGTTTTTGAAACATTCAATATTCAAGTGTACATTATTGTTAATTTACTGTGAATTTCAACAACAAATATATATTTTTTCAAACGCTGCAATTATTTTGTGTTTCCAAAATAAATACTGACAGTGTAGCTAAAATGTGACTCAAGTTATTAAGAAGTACATTTACTTTGGGAAGCTCATTTCGAGTAATTTGTCAAGACATACCGGAAAGCGGTCAGTAATATTGCTCGGTAGAGTGTTTGGGGCGGCAAAGTGTTTTGGCTTCATTGAATGGGAATCCTTTGAGTCCTTAGGGAAGAGGAGATGGGTCCAATACGTGGACGAAAAGAAAAACTTAGACAGAGAGAGAGAGATGGATAAAGGAGTATTGATGTAGGAAACGTACCGACTTTACAAATGTGTGTGTGTGTGTGTGTGTGTGTGTGTGTGTGTGTGTGTGTGTGTGTGTGTGTGTGTGTGTGTGTGTGTGTGTGTGTGTGTGTGTGTGTGTGTGTGTGTGTGTGTGTGTGTGTGTGTGTGTGTGTGTGTGTGTGTGTGTGTGTGTGTGTGTGTGTGTGTGTGTGTGTGTGTGTGTGTGTGTGTGTGTGTGTGTGTGTGTGTGTGTGTGTGTGTGTGTGTGTGTGTGTGTGTGTGTGTGTGTGTGTGTTTTCAAAAAGGAGATACCGACCTCCTTCGATTTCGCATTCAACTGAACATTAATAACGATATGTGTGTGGCATACAAGAAATTGTTATCATTAGTCCTTCTAAGTGCTTGCTGTAACTTCGTATGGTAATGGAAAATCAACAAGCTATTACAAACTTGCAGCTGACTATCTTTCAACTAAATTATTTATATTTGTATAAAACCTAACGTCAAAATGTCTAAATTCACATAAGCCTCCATAAACACGACTACAACTAAATTTTAACTCACTCAATCGTAAAGTGGTGCGAGGGTAAACTACAATAAATAAAAGCTCAGAAATAAAGTGTCTTAAAATTTTAAATTAAAATTTTATAGCGATTTCAAATACTTGACTCGAACTCAAAATATGTATATAAACTCACTTATAACATATCAGTAAAATTATTATAGTAAAAGTGTATCTATACAAACTATATTGAATATTCATCGATTACGTACAATAAAAAATACAGCTAAGTTTAAACTACAATTAAGTGTGGTAAAAGTCATCAAACATTTATATAAAGACCTATGTATAGAACTAAATGCACAAGCATATAAAACGGGTTAGCATTTCTACCCCATTTAAGGATTTGAATGTATAAAGTAGACAACATTAATTTATTATCTTTAAGCATTTCCTAGTTAAAATCAAGCTATTTCTTATTTATTACCAACGTAATATTGAAAAGCATAATAATGACAATAATAACCTGATTCATTAAGTCTAAAAATTATTTCAGAGTATTATATTTCCTTTACTATGTTTGTATTTTGGACTGTGTTCATAAAGTAAGGTATACCAAGAGTAAAGAGATATATAGTTATTTTAAATAAATTAAGAATTTTAAATAATTTAACGGTTTTATTATAACATTCTATATTTAAAGATAGTTTGATAAATTCTATATTATAAATTAATTCATAAATAAAGCACATATTAACATTTTTGATTGCGTAATTTATTATATAAAGAGATAAATAATTACATATTACATTCTTTACTAGAGTGTAATGTATTTTTCATTACTTGTAAAAGAGCAATAATTTGTAATCAAAGGTTAGTCACTGTTCCGTTGATAATGAATTTTCAAACCGTTTAAGATCAGTTGAAACAGTTAATTGCTTTTTGATTGGTTCAAAAACAAGCAAACTTGGCTAAAGTAAAATTAAATACTCGTTTTAATTACGTAGTAGAGTTCTTTAATGGTCAACCAAATTTCAGTGTATTCAATGATTATTCTTTAGATCTAAATATCATACTGTGTTTGTTTTATGAAGATATTGTATTAAGGAATTTTTTAAAATTATTATTGGAGTTCATTTCCTACTACTGGAACGTCAACTATTAATAATAAACAAATAAAAAACAATGACGTCACGGGGCAAAGTACACCATGACAACCGAATATGTTTTATTTACGTTGTGTGTATGACTATTTCTTGTTAATATTCATGTAGAAGCTACATAGTAGATACCTGATGATGTCATTGTGCTGACGTTATAACTCAACAGCGATAAGGATCGCCAGAAGGTACTAATAATATCATTAAAACTATTAGTTTATGGTAATGAGTTTTTTATTTTGTAGAGGTTAACAAAATTTTAAAGGTTTACATTTGCAATCAACATTACCTCTTTGGACTAAAGTGAGTATTAGTTCACATGCAATACACAATTTTGTATTCTCTTCGTTTTTAATAATTAAGTTACACTCATTAAAGTGTAAGAGAGCCACACTGTTGTCATACTTTCTCGTACGCCACACTGTTGTCATACTTTCTCGTACGCCACACTGTTGTCATACTTTCTCGTACGCCACACTGTTGTCATACTTTCTCGTACGCCACACTGTTGTCATACTTTCTCGTACGCCACACTGTTGTCATACTTTCTCGTACGCCACACTGTTGTCATAGTTTCTCGTACGCCACACTGTTGTCATACTTTCTCGTACGCCACACTGTTGTCATACTTTCTCGTACGCCACACTGTTGTCATACTTTCTCGTACGCCTCACTGTTGTCATACTTTCTCGTACGCCACACTGTTGTCATACTTTCTCGTACGCCACACTGTTGTCATACTTTCTCGTACGCCACACTGTTGTCATACTTTCTCGTACGCCACACTGTTGTCATACTTTCTCGTACGCCACACTGTTGTCATACTTTCTCGTACGACACACTGTTGTCATACTTTCTCGTACGCCACACTGTTGTCATACTTTCTCGTACGCCACACTGTTGTCATACTTTCTCGTACGCCACACTGTTGTCATACTTTCTCGTACGCCACACTGTTGTCATACTTTCTCGTACGCCACACTGTTGTCATACTTTCTCGTACGCCACACTGTTGTCATACTTTCTCGTACGCCACACTGTTGTCATACTTTCTCGTACGCCACACTGTTGTCATACTTTCTCGTACGCCACACTGTTGTCATACTTTCTCGTACGCCACACTGTTGTCATACTTTCTCGTACGCCACACTGTTGTCATACTTTCTCGTACGCCACACTGTTGTCATACTTTCTCGTACGCCACACTGTTGTCATACTTTCTCGTACGCCACACTGTTGTCATACTTTCTCGTACGCCACACTGTTGTCATAGTTTCTCGTACGCCACACTGTTGTCATACTTTCTCGTACGCCACACTGTTGTCATACTTTCTCGTACGACACACTGTTGTCATACTTTCTCGTACGCCACACTGTTGTCATACTTTCTCGTACGCCACACTCTTGTCATACTTTCTCGTACGCCACACTGTTGTCATACTTTCTCGTACGACACACTGTTGTCATACTTTCTCGTACGCCACACTGTTGTCATACTTTCTCGTACGCCACACTGTTGTCATACTTTCTCGTACGCCACACTGTTGTCATACTTTCTCGTACGCCACACTGTTGTCATACTTTCTCGTACGCCACACTCTTGTCATACTTTCTCGTACGTCACACTCTTGTCATACTTTCTCGTACGACACACTGTTGTCATACTTTCTCGTACGCCACACTGTTGTCATACTTTCTCGTACGCCACACTCTTGTCATACTTTCTCGTACGTCACACTCTTGTCATACTTTCTCGTACGCCACACTGTTGTCATACTTTCTCGTACGCCACGCTGTTATCATACTTTCTCGTACGCCACATTGTTGTCATACTTTCTCGTACGCCACACTGTTGTCATACTTTCTCGTACGCCACGCTGTTGTCATACTTTCTCGTACGCCACACTGTTGTCATACTTTCTCGTACGCCACACTGTTGTCATACTTTCTCGTACGCCACACTGTTGTCATACTTTCTCGTACGCCTCACTGTTGTCATACTTTCTCGTACGCCACGCTGTTATCATACTTTCTCGTACGCCACACTGTTGTCATACTTTCTCGTACGCCACACTGTTGTCATACTTTCTCGTACGCCACGCTGTTGTCATACTTTCTCGTACGCCACACTGTTGTCATACTTTCTCGTACGCCACACTGTTGTCATACTTTCTCGTACGCCACACTGTTGTCATACTTTCTCGTACGCCACACTGTTGTCATACTTTCTCGTACGCCACACTGTTGTCATACTTTCTCGTACGCCACGCTGTTGTCATACTTTCTCGTACACCACAATGTTGTCATACTTTCTCGTACGCCACGCTGTTGTCATACTTTCTCGTACGCCACACTCATACTTTCTCGTACGCCACACTGTTGTCATACTTTCTCGTACGCCACACTGTTGTCATACTTTCTCGTACGCCACACTGCTATCATACTTTCTCGTACGCCACACTGTTGTCATACTTTCTCGTACGCCACACTGTTGTCATACTTTCTCGTACGCCACACTGTTGTCATACTTTCTCGTACGCCACACTGCTATCATACTTTCTCGTACGCCACACTGTTGTCATACTTTCTAGTACGCCACAATGTTGTCATACTTTCTCGTACGCCACACTGTTGTCATACTTTCTCGTACGCCACACTGTTGTCATACTTTCTCGTACGCCACACTGTTGTCATACTTTCTCGTACGCCACACTGTTGTCATACTTTCTCGTACGCCACACTGTTGTCATACTTTCTCGTACGCCACACTGTTGTCATAGTTTCTCGTACGCCACACTGTTGTCATACTTTCTCGTACGCCACACTGTTGTCATACTTTCTCGTACGACACACTGTTGTCATACTTTCTCGTACGCCACACTGTTGTCATACTTTCTCGTACGCCACACTGTTGTCATACTTTCTCGTACGCCACACTGTTGTCATACTTTCTCGTACGCCACACTGTTGTCATACTTTCTCGTACGCCACACTGTTGTCATACTTTCTCGTACGCCACACTGTTGTCATACTTTCTCGTACGACACACTGTTGTCATACTTTCTCGTACGCCACACTGTTGTCATACTTTCTCGTACGCCACACTGTTGTCATACTTTCTCGTACGCCTCACTGTTGTCATACTTTCTCGTACGCCACGCTGTTATCATACTTTCTCGTACGCCACACTGTTGTCATACTTTCTCGTACGCCACACTGTTGTCATACTTTCTCGTACGCCACGCTGTTGTCATACTTTCTCGTACGCCACACTGTTGTCATACTTTCTCGTACGCCACACTGTTGTCATACTTTCTCGTACGCCACACTGTTGTCATACTTTCTCGTACGCCACACTGTTGTCATACTTTCTCGTACGCCACACTGTTGTCATACTTTCTCGTACGCCACGCTGTTGTCATACTTTCTCGTACGCCACAATGTTGTCATACTTTCTCGTACGCCACGCTGTTGTCATACTTTCTCGTACGCCACACTGTCATACTTTCTCGTACGCCACACTGTTGTCATACTTTCTCGTACGCCACACTGTTGTCATACTTTCTCGTACGCCACACTGTTGTCATACTTTCTCGTACGCCACACTGTTGTCATACTTTCTCGTACGCCACACTGTTGTCATACTTTCTCGTACGCCACACTGTTGTCATACTTTCTCGTACGCCACACTGTTGTCATACTTTCTCGTACGCCACACTGTTGTCATACTTTCTCGTACGCCACACTGTTGTCATACTTTCTCGTACGCCACACTGTTGTCATACTTTCTCGTACGCCACACTGTTGTCATACTTTCTCGTACGCCACACTGTTGTCATACTTTCTCGTACGCCACACTGTTGTCATACTTTCTCGTACGCCACACTGTTGTCATACTTTCTCGTACGCCACACTGTTGTCATACTTTCTCGTACGCCACACTGTTGTCATACTTTCTCGTACGCCACACTGTTGTCATACTTTCTCGTACGCCACACTGTTGTCATACTTTCTCGTACGACACACTGTTGTCATACTTTCTCGTACGCCACACTGTTGTCATACTTTCTCGTACGCCACACTGTTGTCATACTTTCTCGTACGCCACACTGTTGTCATACTTTCTCGTACGCCACACTGTTGTCATACTTTCTCGTACGCCACACTGTTGTCATACTTTCTCGTACGTCACACTGTTGTCATACTTTCTCGTACGACACACTGTTGTCATACTTTCTCGTACGCCACACTGTTGTCATACTTTCTCGTACGCCACACTCTTGTCATACTTTCTCGTACGCCACACTCTTGTCATACTTTCTCGTACGCCACACTGTTGTCATACTTTCTCGTACGCCACGCTGTTATCATACTTTCTCGTACGCCACACTGTTGTCATACTTTCTCGTACGCCACACTGTTGTCATACTTTCTCGTACGCCACGCTGTTGTCATACTTTCTCGTACGCCACACTGTTGTCATACTTTCTCGTACGCCACACTGTTGTCATACTTTCTCGTACGCCACACTGTTGTCATACTTTCTCGTACGCCTCACTGTTGTCATACTTTCTCGTACGCCACGCTGTTATCATACTTTCTCGTACGCCACACTGTTGTCATACTTTCTCGTACGCCACACTGTTGTCATACTTTCTCGTACGCCACGCTGTTGTCATACTTTCTCGTACGCCACACTGTTGTCATACTTTCTCGTACGCCACACTGTTGTCATACTTTCTCGTACGCCACACTGTTGTCATACTTTCTCGTACGCCACACTGTTGTCATACTTTCTCGTACGCCACACTGTTGTCATACTTTCTCGTACGCCACACTGTTGTCATACTTTCTCGTACGCCACACTGTTGTCATACTTTCTCGTACGCCACACTGTTGTCATACTTTCTCGTACGCCACACTGTTGTCATACTTTCTCGTACGCCACACTGTTGTCATACTTTCTCGTACGCCACACTGTTGTCATACTTTCTCGTACGACACACTGTTGTCATACTTTCTCGAACGCCACACTGTTGTCATACTTTCTCGTACGCCACACTGTTGTCATACTTTCTCGTACGCCACACTGTTGTCATACTTTCTCGTACGCCACACTGTTGTCATACTTTCTCGTACGCCACACTGTTGTCATACTTTCTCGTACGCCACACTGTTGTCATACTTTCTCGTACGCCACACTGTTGTCATACTTTCTCGTACGCCACACTGTTGTCATACTTTCTCGTACGCCACACTGTTGTCATACTTTCTCGTACGCCACACTGTTGTCATACTTTCTCGTACGCCACACTGTTGTCATACTTTCTCGTACGCCACACTGTTGTCATACTTTCTCGTACGCCACACTGTTGTCATACTTTCTCGTACGCCACACTGTTGTCATACTTTCTCGTACGCCACACTGTTGTCATAGTTTCTCGTACGCCACACTGTTGTCATACTTTCTCGTACGCCACACTGTTGTCATACTTTCTCGTACGACACACTGTTGTCATACTTTCTCGTACGCCACACTGTTGTCATACTTTCTCGTACGCCACACTCTTGTCATACTTTCTCGTACGCCACACTGTTGTCATACTTTCTCGTACGACACACTGTTGTCATACTTTCTCGTACGCCACACTGTTGTCATACTTTCTCGTACGCCACACTGTTGTCATACTTTCTCGTACGCCACACTGTTGTCATACTTTCTCGTACGCCACACTGTTGTCATACTTTCTCGTACGCCACACTCTTGTCATACTTTCTCGTACGTCACACTCTTGTCATACTTTCTCGTACGACACACTGTTGTCATACTTTCTCGTACGCCACACTGTTGTCATACTTTCTCGTACGCCACACTCTTGTCATACTTTCTCGTACGTCACACTCTTGTCATACTTTCTCGTACGCCACACTGTTGTCATACTTTCTCGTACGCCACGCTGTTATCATACTTTCTCGTACGCCACATTGTTGTCATACTTTCTCGTACGCCACACTGTTGTCATACTTTCTCGTACGCCACGCTGTTGTCATACTTTCTCGTACGCCACACTGTTGTCATACTTTCTCGTACGCCACACTGTTGTCATACTTTCTCGTACGCCACACTGTTGTCATACTTTCTCGTACGCCTCACTGTTGTCATACTTTCTCGTACGCCACGCTGTTATCATACTTTCTCGTACGCCACACTGTTGTCATACTTTCTCGTACGCCACACTGTTGTCATACTTTCTCGTACGCCACGCTGTTGTCATACTTTCTCGTACGCCACACTGTTGTCATACTTTCTCGTACGCCACACTGTTGTCATACTTTCTCGTACGCCACACTGTTGTCATACTTTCTCGTACGCCACACTGTTGTCATACTTTCTCGTACGCCACACTGTTGTCATACTTTCTCGTACGCCACGCTGTTGTCATACTTTCTCGTACACCACAATGTTGTCATACTTTCTCGTACGCCACGCTGTTGTCATACTTTCTCGTACGCCACACTCATACTTTCTCGTACGCCACACTGTTGTCATACTTTCTCGTACGCCACACTGTTGTCATACTTTCTCGTACGCCACACTGCTATCATACTTTCTCGTACGCCACACTGTTGTCATACTTTCTCGTACGCCACACTGTTGTCATACTTTCTCGTACGCCACACTGTTGTCATACTTTCTCGTACGCCACACTGCTATCATACTTTCTCGTACGCCACACTGTTGTCATACTTTCTCGTACGCCACACTGTTGTCATACTTTCTCGTACGCCACACTGTTGTCATACTTTCTCGTACTACAAATAGTTCTAATGGTGAACATTTCTTTAAGATCACCAAAGTTGGAAGTTCCACGTTGATTTAATTTATAAATAATTTCAAAAATGTAATCCATCGATTCTATAACATTTCATATGACATTATAGGAGTTTAAATACTGTTTATATATCTCCAATACAAAATGTAAACGATACTCACAAATGTTAAAAACAAAAATCCAACAAATCTCGAAGAATATCTCTTAAATCAAAGAATTCAAAATATTTAAATCTTCTAAATTTGTTGAACTATTTAAAAAATATAAAAATATCTTAAAAATGTCTCAAATACTTTGTTAAAATTCGTACAATCTGAAAATCCCCCCCCCCCCAATTAAAACCCTCAAACACATTACAATATTTGCAAAATGTCATCAATTGAAATAGACTTAAATAAAATACAAAGATACAAAATATGTAGTCACAAAATTGATACTAAATATAGAAAAATCTTGAAATATCTAAACATGTGAAAATGTCAGACATTTACGAGTCATAAATAAATTTAAAGAATTCAAAATAATACAATAATAGTGGAAATCCAAATGATTATAGTAATAATAATAATAAATGTTTTATTGCATATTTTTACATTTGTATAATGCATCGCAATCGTCATTTCTATGAAATATTTGAATTAAGCTAAAATTATTCATCCACGCTTACATCCAGATACACATTCATACGTACAATAAGCATGCATTCACACACCCATTTTTTCAAAAAAAGAAAAAAAAGGTTTCCCACTCAGCCAGCCTACTCGTGCAATTTTACTATATCTCCCAGTTATATGCCAAAAACTCGTATGAACTGTGGAATGCCTCTGCAATCAACACTTGCCTCAGACGAGATTTCAACGCCTTCAGCGTAGGAGCACATTTGATTGAATTTGGCAGCTTGTTGACAAATTGAACAACTGCCTGTGCGGGCAATCGTTCGTAAGCTACCGTCCTGTGTCTCCCAATTCGGTAGTTACCCCTGCATCTAGTCTCATAAAAGTGTATGTCGCAACCTCTTATGGCAATACTCTGACAGTTTTCCCAAACATAAATTCCTGAGGACAGTTTTGAGCAAACGTGGTCTACTTGGCAATTCAAAGTCAATCCTTGATCTAGGTATATTCCTAGGAATTTGGCTGAGTAGACCTCTTCGATCTCAGTTTCATCTAGCATGACTGTAGATATCTCTGAGTCTTTTTGATGCAAACCGAATTTGATGAAGTTTGATTTTGTTGGTTGGTTTTGAGGTTGAGATTGTTGAAATGATGGATTGCGCTGTTGAGCTCCAAAAAGGTCACCTTTTCGAGCTCTTAAATTGTTTTTACTTTCATGCAGTGTCGTGTCATCTGCATATTGGATAATTTGTCCTTGTTGTGCGGATGAGGCAACATCGTTGACGTAGATCAAGAAAAGCAGTGGACTAAGTATAGAGCCTTGTGGGACCCCCATAATTTAGCCACTCCTCTCCCGACCTGGTTTCAGAAATTCCAACGAATCGTGTTCTATTACTGAGATACGATTCAAGCCATTTGAGAGGCACTCCTCGTATCCCGTAATGTTCAAGTTTGTAAAGAAGCAGACAATGATCAACGCAGTCAAAGGCTTTTGACAAGTCGAGGAAAACACTGAGTGTCTCTCTTCGACCTTCAATTTCATCTACTATCATTTCTACTAGACGTGTTGCTGCGTCTGTAGTCGATTTACCACTTCGAAATCCGAACTGGTTGTTTGATAGCAGATTGTACCTATCGAGAAAATCCACACATCTTTTGAGAAAGACTTTTTCAAAGATTTTGCTGAAGATTGGAAGCATTGAGATTGGGTGGTAATTTTGGGGAGAGATGGGGTCGCCCTTTTTTAATATTGGGTATACCTTTGCCTTTTTGAGCGAGGACGGAAAGGTTCCCGATGTGAAAGAGTGGTTTATCAGGTGTTCCAATGGTCCCAACAGGTGTTGAGAACAGTTTTTGAGGAGCCACGTGGACAAATGATTTGAATCGTTCGATTTTTTTGACTGAAGGTCTCTGATCACCCGGTCAATCTCCAGTTGAGAGACTGGGGCCAACGCCATTGAGGCTGCTGGACTCTGCACTCGAGGCGGAAGAGGCTGTCACGGAGTAGGACCGCTCTGACCGAGGCAAAAAATTTGTTGAACTCATCCGCGACCTTAAGAGGGTCTTGAATGCGTTCATTTCCAATTTCCAGTTCAATTCGTTTGTTTGTGGGTGGTTTTTTATTGTTAATGACGCCCATGCAGTTTTTGAGATATTTTTGGACGTGAGTGGAGTTTTATTTACATCATAGGCCTTCGTAGCTCTGATGACTTTCCTATTGATTCGTTTGTAATTTTGAAAAAAGAGCACAAATTCTGGATTTGTTGAGCACTTCTTAATTTCGGAGAGAAATAATAAATTTTTTCTCGAAACTAGGATACCTTAGGTAATCTATGTGCACAATTTTTTCCTCGGCTTTTGTTTGATTTGTTTCATAGGGCAGCTCACGTTTAAATGGTAACTAAATGTTGATTCGAAGATTTCAAATTGTTGATCAACGGGATCATTGAAATTTAAAAAGCCCCATCCCTCCCGCGCAAGCATGGAGTTCAGGAGCGAAATATTTCCGGGCCTTGTTTCCCTGGCTGATCTCATTTGAATTGGATCCCGTTTTGGCTCATGGTCATCAACGATGACCTGCTGGCCATAATGATCAGATATGGCCGTGTTGATCACAGTCGCTTGATTAAAATCAAAGAGTATCAAAATAGTTCTAAAATCTGGAATATATTTGAAAATTCCAAAAGTATTAAAAATCTACAACATTTCAAAATTCAAACGTGTTGTGAATCTAAATAAGTCTAAAATATTTAGAAACCTCAAACAAGCCTCCGAGATAGAATGTTTTTAAAAAAATCCCAAATTAGGGGATAACTCTGAATATCTCTAAAAATATCATACACGTTAAACATTCAAATAAAATTCAAAAATATTAAAAATCTTTAAATTGATATACAATTTTTTTTAATCTAAATAAAATTCTAAAAATGTTGAAAGGTTTTAAAGGTTTTAAAAGTCTAAAAACGTGCTAAACATTGTAAAAACTACTAAAAACTTTGAAATCTAAAATTATTTTAGATTTTTAAAAATTTGAAACCTTTTGAAAAATACCATGAAAGTCGAAACATTACACGTTCGTGATAATAATGAGTAAATAGCAAATGCTCCGCCTCCTGAACTTACTCACAAATGGTTACACGTAAGTAAGTACTAACGTTTCGTGAAATATAATAATAATATTACAACATACTCTTTTTAATGACACTTAGTGTGGGAAGCTCCGTGAATCCAGTGAACATTCATAGAGTATTTGTCTCTGCTAAGAACAAAGACGAGAGAAACGATGACAAGTTGTGTCATTTTCTTGGGACACGATTCCTCTATAGAGGTTAAATCCGGCGTCCTTTCTATTGGCAAAGGAAATGCCTAGTAATTACAGTCGGACTTGTATTTAGTGACTTAATGAGTTTCTCATCAAGGTCTGAATTAATAATGTCGTTTGACTCCGAGCTGGATATTTCAGTTTTGTATCTTGAATGGGCGTGCTGCCTAATGGAGGGATTGTCACGTAAGTAAGGACAACGTAAATGATGAAAGTGATTTTATACTAAAACGTCAAGTATAACAATAACTTCAACGAACAAAGTTTTTAATATTTACGATTTTCTTGGAACTCAAGTAACCTTTCCAGTAACAAAGGAAATACCTAATTATACTTAGACTGGTATTAAACAATGAACAGTGATTTAATGACATTTCTCCACTGGATCTGAATAACTTTGAACTGTAATTTATTTCATTGCTCTAAACGGAATTTATTTTAAGTCAGAACTAGTGGTGCACTGCTGTAATCCAACTACTTGGGGAAAAAGTGTTGTGGATATAGTAAGCAGTACCTTATGATCGGTCCTCTTAATACAAACATGGTGACCGCTTAATGGTTTTTATCGGTGTGGACACTTCTTCAAAAATCTGAGGTGTCCATGTTGGGTGGTAGTCAGGGGAGTTGTGTAGGGAAGAGAATCGAATATTATGCTTATCAATTAACTGAAAATCAGTCCAATAAGTAGTAATTTGGATTCCACGAAAAGCTGTATGTGCCTTAGTTGCTCTGACTATTGGGCTATTAATAAATAGCTCTTTTTAACGAATATCCGACCTTTCGACCTTTGTTAGTAACAAGAATAAACTCATCCATCTCGACTCGTTTGCTCTTCATATTCGTCCTTATCTCTACGATCGGTATTTGAACTATGAATAATGAACATAAAAATTACGTGTTCAAAATAAATCTCAAGCTCCTGGCAATATGTGATCAATTAATTAATTTCTCCGTTATTTACAAAATATTTAGATCTCTTATTTGACAGGATAGTCTTAAATAAAAACCTAATCATAAGTTTAACCGGATTCTAACTTAATTCTAACAGACGCAAGATTCATGCGCGCATCCCCCATATCAATGCATCGTGCAGTTCCATAATTAATTGTGGTGACAATATTTCACTAGGTTTCCTTCAAAAACAGCAGTGTTTTATGATTATTGAATTCGTATAAATAGCATATGTTTATTTTATTTTAATTTGTTGTTTATTTTAAATTGTAATTTGGATAAATCTTGCAGTATTAGAAAGAATCACAAGTTCCCGGAGGAACTTTTACGGTCACTTGTATTACATGATTCGTTAATTAAGGGTCCATTGTTCATTATCAATTATTAAGACACTGATCGTAGAAATTCGGATGGATTTGAGAGATGAATGATTGCGGCGAGTGTACAGTACGAATGTAGTAATCGTTACTGACTAAAGACGACCGTTCCTCAGAAAGAGCCATTTAATAATATCCCAAGAGCCAGTACCACTAAGGGACGTACGGATTTACGTGGATTCCGAACCAAGTAATATTGGTCTGATCTTCAGATAACTAACAAGCCTGATGTTAAGTTCTATTCCCTACATAATATACGGACCCTAACTACCACCTGACACGGACACCAAAAACTTCTCTAGTAGTGTCCACGTCAATGGAAACCATTGATATGACGCCATGTTAGTTTTAATTTGCTTAAGTATAAACCTAGCGTTTAGTTTGAATTAGGTTCAGAGTAATACAGATTCACAGTGAAAATCAGATCAACACAGCGTGTTTCGGATTCCACGTAAATCCGTAGATCCCATAGTTGCCCTGACCTGGCTATTGGACTATTAATAAATAGCCTTTTCAGAGCTAAGTCGAACTCCGATAGTAACAATGACTACATTTGTTCATCTACACTCATTACCCCTCGATATTCACCCATCTCTCTACGATCGGCGTCTTATAATGAATAATGAATAACTTGAATAAGGTTCAGAGTAACATAGATTCACACTAAAAACAAACAGCCCATTTACCGTAGCAATTAAATCATTAAACGAGGCTATATGAAAGTACGATTAACGACTGATCAACCTAACCTAACTTAACCTAACCTAACCTACCCACCAAGGGTTCTAAAAGTATTAACGTTCTGCAACCAAACTTAACGCCTACACTCTCAACAATATTTTGACCACATGAGAGTTACAGCACTGTTCCATTTTGACCGTGTCAATTGCCTATGTACATTATATTCAATATTACCGACGTTTTGGACTTTAGTAGAACAGCTGTTGTGTTAGTGTGGACACCTAAAAATGGAAATCGTTAAAAAGTTCAAAGTGTGTTCGTATTACGTTCAAATTCAAGTTAAAGTCCAACGTCTGTAAGTTTTGTATATAGTGTACATAACCAATTAACCTGGTTGAATTTTAAAAAACCACGAACTTTTATTCAGGAAACAAAACACGACTGGTTATCCTTTTTAACACAAATAAATATTTTTCTGATAGATATTTTTTTCCACTGAGATACTTCAGGTGATAAACGTTATGGGGTAAATTTTAAAACTAGTTTACAGTTTTTTTTTATTTATTATTTTTTATGACGGAGAATTTCAAATGACTAGTAGATAGGTAGTTCAAAATTCAGAGTTATGATTTAGTACAATGATAGTTCATGTTTTAGTTATGTTCCAGCTACTGTTGAATAACCTTAAAAACAACAAAAGGAATTCATCCAACATGCACGGTGTAGTGACCACGCAAGCTTAAGCAACAATCTTAAGACGAAATACATGCATTGGGAGAGTGGTCTAGTGTGTCAGAACTTTGAATATGGATTAGAGACAACGCAGGATTAGAATACTGGCGTTAACTGAAGTTTCTATTAGTAATATTATCCTTGTCCTGTAACAGTTCTTCCCTTATTCCCGCACAGATCAGTAGTATGTGGGGAATGGAGAGTGCAAGGTTTAAAAAGATATCGGCTTCTTCTTGTTTTTTTTTAATAAGAGCTAAACATAAATAACCTAACATTTATTTACGTCTTAAACTATAACGAAATAGTGGATCTGAAGCACATATGTAATAAATACAAGTTCCCTGAAATAAGCAATGGGTAGACAATCAAGAGGGAGAAATAAGCAATTGGTAGACAATCAAGAGGGAGAAATAAGCAATTGGTAGACAATCAAGAGGGAGAAATAAGCAATTGGTAGACAATCAAGAGGGAGAAATAATCTGGAAGGGATTTTAACAAATCGAATCAGTTTTCCCCCTGAGTACTTAAGTACCTTAAGGTTACTTAACTTTACAGTCGACGCTACAACTACGGCCAGGACAAAAAACTAGCCTGATGAACCGGAACGTTGAACACTCGAAATGACCCACCCACCCAACCATACACGTACACTGGTAACTTACAGGCATTTGACATGGTCAAAGTGCTGTAACCCAAGTAATCGGGGAAAAAGTATAGTGGAGATTGAATGTGATAGTTTCATTATCGGACCTCTTAAAACTGACACGGCATCCGCTCAATGGTTGCCAACGTCGTGGACACTACTAGAAAAGTTCGGGGTGTTCATTTCGGAGGGTAGTTAGGATGCGGATGGTATGTAGGGAAAAGAACTGAGTATCAGGCTTGTCAATTAGCTGAAAATGAGACCAACACTATGTTGTTCGGATCCCACATAAAACTGTCCTCTAGGTCCCTTATCTGCCCTGGCTACTAGGTTATTATTACGTGGCTCTTCCTAATGAACAGTCGACCTTTATTACTAACAATGACTATTGTAGTATAGTGACTAAATCTTTAGTCAAAATAATCCTCAATTCAGGGATATTTCGTTAGTTTACATGCTTCATATTTCACAAATGGGGATGATCCTAACTTTAGAAATAAGTCCTGTGAGGTCATTTTAATTCATTTTGGTACTTTGGGCATTGCAAAAAAGTTGAGATTTTAAGAGACATCCTACTATTTTAGAAATTCAAATGCAATTTATTTATCGGTGATTGAGATGCGCAAGATTGCACCTGCACAAACTGCCCACTAAAGTAGATTTTAATTTAAATTAATTTATAATAGGGCGTATAATTAATAAAACACGAACCCTTTGAGAACGGTAATTTAAATATCGTTTGGTTTTAATTAAGTTAAGGGTAATTCAGAATCACAGTTAAAAATAGACTGCCTATATAACTCAGCAATTAAATCGTTAAACGAGGCAATTTACTGGTATCATTAACGATTGATCTATCCCACGCTCGTTTTACGATTCAAAGGTAAGTATTCAACACTGATTAAAATTTTAATTTAATTTGGACGTATTTTTGTTCATCAAGTTTATGAGTAATTTGCGTCAGCAAGTGACGACTCAAATATGAGCAGCACTTTTAAATAATATTATAAATAGTAAATGCCATTGTTAATAACAATGTATCTAGTTACGGTATATTATTATTTACATAGTTCTTGCAAGCCAATAATAATGCAATATTAAGGAAAGCCCGATCTCCGTTTCAACCTTACTCTGATTGTTCCCCGAATATCTGTGCGAGGAACTTATTCAGACAGAGTAAGGGTAGAATACAAGGTGAACATCAGGGGTGGTTATTTCCAGTAAAATCAAAGGATATTCAAATTCCTGAGCCTATTATATTTGTTTAATAAGGCTGTATATAATTCTTCAAGGCTAAAATAAATACGTGGAGTCCTATTAGTGTCGTCTATTGGCCATTTTTTATTTATTTTATATACTATCTCATAAATCTAAATGTTCCAGAATCTATAATTGCTCTTTATGCTGATGAAGAGGTTGTTCAAGCTACGGCTGAAACTCAACTTCAAGAGATATTTACACGTACGTGAACAATGTCGCCTCATTGGTATTTAATAAATAGTCTGAAATTTGATGTATATAAAACTGAACTTACTGTGTTCAAAAGTAGACAAGATGGTCAGAGTTTCCAATAAGTAAATTATTTAATGTATGCAGACCACGTAAAGTTTCTCTAACTAGATGTAAACAAATATATTAAGTGGAATGAACATATATCTAAAATGTGTAAGAAACTTGGTACACATTGTTTCAGTATATGGGTTATACTTCCAGCAGTTGACATAAAAACAATTAACGCAATATATTACTCAATATACGAGTATATTAAACAATCATTATAATATGGAGTAATTTTTTGGAGCTTCTCTTCAAATATAGAGTATTTAAAATGCAGAAAATAGACTTTCGTCTCATGGCAGGTGTGGAAGCAGAGGCTCTTGGGCAACGTGAAGTAACGGCACTCCTCTCCACGAGATGGTGATCTTCCGCCGATTACATCATCATCTGATTAGAACGTCAACATGCATACGAGAATCGGGAGTTACTACAGTATCCGCTTCGTTGACGACTCTTTTTTATGGGTTAAAAATTTTACATAAAGTACCCCCCGCCAATATAAAGAACAAAGCATCCATAAAACCACTTGAAAAAGTTCATTATTAAAAAAAGCATGCTATTCAGTTAAAGAACTTATGACGAACAAAACTACCAAAGTTTATCCATTTTAATTAAGTATTCTAACGTGATAAATGCTATTTATATTTTATGTATAAAATACATACATAATTTAAAACCAATAGGTCACATACGCAATATGATATTTAACTGACTACATTTACATTAAATACACTTGCTAACTCTAAAAATAAAAACTGCAATAAATAACAGTGAAAATACTCACACTTATAATTTATTTCAAAGTAATAAACAACTATTACTTTAAACACACACAGGCTAGCCTAGTCATGAATATGAAAAATGTAATTAATTGTAGTATATATCGTGAAATTTGCTTGAGACTAAATAAAAATTTTAAAAGTGGAAAACCAGAATCATAAAATGAGCTAAAACAATGAACGACCATTACTTAAATATTTGATCCACAATACATAAAATAATACTTAATACATTTCACTTACATCCATCAGGTGGTTCTTATTTAAAATAACATTTTATATTTTTCAACCCTTTTTATGGTGCAACTTGTAGTTATATTTTCTCAATTCTTCACCTTTTCATTGATCTTTTCATTAGTAGGTTGTTATTTTTCAGGTTTATCACTTCTTTTTTCATTTCGTTCAACGCTGACCAAACACATGTATCTTTTTGATCATTTAAAATATTTTTTTTCAACAGCTGCACACTGTTTTCAAGTTTTGCTACCCTAATAACTTCTTCAATTTGATCCTTTTGCTGATTTTCTTTTAGATTTTTCATAGATTTTAAAACTTCTTTTAGTGTAATATTTTGTTGAACTACATTCTCCAAGTCCATTTCCAGTTTCTTTACATCATCTTCTAGTTGCGTTTCTCTTCTTCTTAACGCTTCGATTAGTGCTTTATCCTCTCCACTTCCCCTGCGATCAAATTCTTCAGTTTGACACTCAACTGAAGTTACAACTACTGTAGACGATTTGGGAATTTCCAGCCTCCTCATACTTTCCAAAGTGTTACTTTCAAATCTGTTAATCGTATCTATTACATCAGTTTTCCAATTTTGTTCGGACTTAAATAAGGATAAAATTTGCTTTAATTTATTCTCCCAACACTTTTCACGGTCATTGTTCATTATCACTGCCTTTCTCTCGTCCTCTACCTTTTCACAGTATTTCTTCCACAATGAAATTTCCTCCCTTAACTTTGAATTTGCAAATCTGCTGCTTTGTAATTTATTCTTTACGTCTGAAAGTTCTTCACACATTTTTTCAGACACTCGATTCCAGTTGTTGAGATGACGTTCATTTCTTACTTTTTCCTCTTCTAGATCTGATATTTTCTTTAAAAGATTTGCTTCGTTCAATTTCATCTGAAACAGTTATTCACAACTTTATTTTATGATATATTGATACCTGATGCGAGTCAGGTTTGAGCAGATTCATTATCATATTTATTAATGATAATAATTAATTATCATTAACTAACAAATTAATGTAATATAAACCTATCTTACTACTTATTAATGAGTGACTGAGTTATTGGACCACTAAAATGTTGATAGAACTATACATTTTATTCAAGCAATCATTTGTCTATTTCGAGCAATTGTAACAATCATTTTGCTTCTGTTACAATTAATTAAAACATGAACGATTTCTAATTTGGAATACTTGACAGTAATTCAATAGCACTATAACAAGTAGTGAGAGCTTTCATACTAAAATCTACGTTGCATTATTAATTTTGTTTGGATTGTTTATACTCCCATTATATTTGTATGTTCTTATTCTTCTGTGATGTTTTTATGATTATTTAGATTATTAATATTGGCGTGTTTTGTTAAAACTTCTTTTTTATTTATTTTGTGGGGTTTAATTGAAAGAGAGGAGTTAATAGACCTAACTTCGTTCTTAATGAAAACGATTTTAATTTTTTTTTCATTTCTCAATTAATTTACAAAGGCTGGATCAGAAGATCTCATTAATGAAAGATTAGTTCCTTCATTCAATTGAATAAACATTTATAGTTTCGTTTAATGAAGTAAAAAGGTCGAAGGCCCTACTAAAACAATGTACAATAAAAACATTAATTTGAGTCGTAAAATATAAAAATTTGCATTGTTCAGCTACCAAAGCTGAACAAATCATCAATATTTTCATGATATAATGGTTAACTAAAGAGCTGCGAACGTCAGACTACTCGCACTGAGGCCAGTATGAAGTGGCCTTGGTCCTCCTCGCAATGTCTAACGAAACATGTCATCAAGTATATCCAGATGTTAAAAAGATAGTTTGAACATACACGTGAACGGTCAGAGTTCTTAAGGAATGTTTTGGCTCTTATAATGTAATGCGTTACCATTTATTCTGAAAATATTTACATATTACAGCTATAACCCTTTGCCTAAACCGTCAATAAAGCGAGCTCATTGTTCACAGAGAAGTAGGAAACAGAGGTCACTTTGTGTGGTAGCCGGATGTAAATATAGCTCTCTCAGCGGCAGCGGTGTACATCTTTATACAGTTTTAGCAATTACTACCACGTTTATCCTTCAGTACTCGGAGGGGAGGTTACTTACAACGGTGATGGCCCTGCCGTTCGCGCAGATAACTGGAGAACTAAGCGGCTAAGGAGCAGCCGTAGCTAAGGGGATAACATAGTTTATCCCTTTTACCAAAAGGCTTGCCACGAAGCCGGTAAAAAAGGCAAAGAGTATTTGTATTTTCTTACCAACTAAGATCTATTTATCAGCATCATATCCTCTGATCTTTCCATATCAAGTAATACCGGCAGTCTCATTTTTACTAAACGCTTTGTAAACAAGTATTACATGCCATATGACATTAGGTAATGATTTTCCCCTAATTTAATGAAGGGGGAAGAAGGAGGTGCAATTTATTGAGCATCAACTCATCTTTTGAAATCAAGCAGTTTAAATGTTATTTGTCAACTCTAACTAAAATACTAGCAGCTAAATAGTTCACAGTATACGCTGGATAGCTTTAATAAATTTGTTAAAGGTCTATTTACAAACCTTAGGTCATTAGGAGGACATTTTTTGTCCCTGATTTGTTACAACTACAGTAGTGATGACCAGCCCACCCACCCTTACACCTACGGTAGTGGATTGAACCACCCCCCACCCTTACATCTACGATGGTAGTGACCCACCCACTCATACAGTTATGGTGGTAAATTCCAATATATGTACCATTGTACGTGTACGAGAGGTTCGATTCCCGAGGAGATCATAACTTATTTTTCCCCCGTGCCGTTCTCGTAGTTCGGCAATGGTCCAACGAGCCTACCAACCAAAAATGGGCTCGTCTGAACAGGCTAAGAGAACTTTGTCCTAACTGGGCGCCTCTCCTGACTAAAAGCCATACGAAGTTTATTATTTTTACTGAATAACCAAACACTCGACACGATTCAGCGCACTACTGGATGCGACCTCTGTTTCCTACTTCTCTGTGGCCAGAGTAAGCCTTAGAAAAGCCTATTTCGCAGCTTACCACCTCCAACTGTGATTCCAGGTCCTCGATCGTGTGTCTTGTACCCTCAGTAATTGCTTTAACAGCCTCCCGATGTCTTTCGCTCATTTCCTCCATCATGCTTGTTCTGCACTCCATTTCCTGTTCGTGTTCCTTGGCCTTCTCTTCTAGATTTCTGTTAAATGACAATTCTATTAAACAGCTATGTACACGATGTTAGTACTTATAATCAATTCCAATCAAACATAACAAATAACATCATATTTTTTAGTATACCATTGGGGGCTTAGATAAGTTTGAATTAGTATCAGACACAATAAGTTGCCACAATAATGAGTGAAGATAAATTATATTTGTGTGTACCAGACCAACTTATTGTAATGCTTATACTAGTATATAGATAATACATGAAATATATTTCCTTTTTTTCTCCATAATTGCTTGCCACAGTGCAATTCGGTGGCGTGACTTGTGGTCTAATTAAACATAGTTATTTACTTATTTAATACTATCGATTCAAAGAATAATTTCTCTATTTAGTAATTTTTTAAACACAATTTATTTGCTTATATTATTTCATTTCACGCTCTGATTTCTATAAAGTTTGAGTTTTTAATACTGTGATGGGATAGTATTTTAATTTATACAGTTCAAATCAACGTAAAAAATAATGCAGTAGCTTAATTTAATTAATAAATATAACTTACCTCACAGCATCTTCTATCAAAGTGTCTTTATCTTTTAAAGTTGAATCGAACGAAAGGTTTAGTTCTGAAACAAATAGAACAGTTAATATTGTTTACTGGTTAAACAATTATCGTTAATCGTTTAAAGCTAGTTATTATCTTAATATTCACTATGAGGGTGGAAGAGAAGGTTACGCAATACTGATCGCACAGAGAGAAGGGCGGAGATCCACCAACGAAAGGTTGCTAACTGACCCTATCTGAAAGGGAACAGTTTCAAAGGTTTACGTACATAATTCATAAGTGACGTTTAACGTGATAAAGTGAACATTTACAGTGCAATATTTTAGTACAGTTTAGGCACAAAAAGTACAAATATAAAGGTGAGATGTTTCGGTGAACCACACCAAAGAGTCTTAGAAAGGACACATGTGACATTCACATTTCGTAATTTCTGTTATCACGTATTGTTCCATTTAAAAACTATTTCATCGTTTACTTAAAATATACCTCGAGAGTGCTACGGTTTTATTTAAGGTGTAAATGCAGTTTGGTGCAAATAACAGTAAATCATTTATTATTTTCAAGTTATACTCTACCAAACAATCTACTATTTAAATAAATTATTAAGTTCAGTTAATCATCCGTCCACAGCCATACACGTGAAACAGTGGCAAAGGCCGTCCACAAAGCCATACACCAGTATCCGTACAATACCGATGACTTTTATCAGCTTTCTACTGCCCCAGTTCGTCGCCTCACTTGATTTTTTCCACTATATTTTATCGCGTACAAAAACATAATACAGAACAGAAATGCTCCACAACTTGTACTGGCTTTTCTAATATCAGTCTCAAACTTTATGAGATCATTAATTTGCTTTCTACTACCAAGAGATAACTACACTATTACCACACTGCAAGAAATGTGATCGATTTACTCTTTTAACTGTGTAAGATGTTACGTTCTCAACACAACTAAGTTACGTAAATTAAAGTTTTCAACAAAAAAAAATAGATCAACCTCTTATAATCTGTCTTAACTCTTTGCACTCAAGTTCTCGATCCCTTGCGAGGTTCTCTTCTTCGTTCAACTTACGTTCCAGACTCCGGATGGCCCGGTGGGTGGTCGCCAGTTGTGTTTCCCGTATGTACATCACCTGGTTGACGGCCACCTGCCAACAGTTCTCCAACTCCCTCATGGCCGCCTACAAAGTGGATTGTACAACAGAGTAGTTAGTTGTAGAGAAAAAAGTCCGATAGAAAGTTCTAGCAAATGTAAACACAACTTTTCCTTTAAACGTAATTACATACGATTTGGTTTTAGGTACTACAGATAATTAATTATATAACTTTTTAGTTTTGATAATGGAAAATTTGGATGAATTTTCTACTTAGTACAACTCATCGTGTGTTGTAATGAGCGCCAAATGTGTAGGACAAATTTGTTTTCATGTGATATTTCTTTTTCTTAAAATGGCTTGTTTACCACACAACTTGATTCTTGTCTATTGGTCACTAAAATTTAGTGTATGTCAATTTTTTTGTTGTAAAAACATAGATTGGTTCCATCATGGCTACCTTTTTTTGCTCTTACTTCAAAACTTACTTTCCTTTTGTCGTTTTAAAAATATGTCATTATAATTTTTCCTAGCACATATTGATTTGTTTTTTTTTTCCATTATAGAGCATTGTTTGTCTAAGTATTTCATGGCCCGTACTTCCCTAACTTATGTTCTTTCAATCATGAAATACTGTTTACCAAATTTTTTATATTTTTTAGATTTGTTTCACATAATAATGGATAAATCAAAGAAGTTAAAATGTTATAATCGTTTTTCTGAAATCATACGAACAATACAACAACTTTATTTTTATCTCAAAATGTTTACAAAAAATTACCTTAGTTAGTGGAAACCTCAGGACTATACCCGAAAATCGGTTGTAATGATTGATAAACTCTAGGCAAAAAATCTGTAATTTAAAGGGAAAATATAATATTATGGCTGAAATTATCTGCCAAAATGTAACATGTTATAATCACTTTAAAATAATCCAAGTTTAAAAGAATCTAGGCTGAAACAATGTACAGAAAATGATTTGATCTGGCCACTTTTTCAAGTATAACTCTCTGTTCACAATAGTTTGTTTAGTTATTTTAAACTAGTAACATGTAAAATAGTAACATTTAACAGGTAACTAACTTGTAATTGTTGTTATTTGGAGTTATTTACTAAATCTTAGAGCTTTGGCTTAAGCGGCCGGTGTCATAACTGGATGCCCATACTGAGGATGCCACATCACAGTATGGGCGAAACGTCTTGTCATCTTATAAATATTGTAGATAGTACCTTGACGCGGTTGTCAACGAAAAATGTAGATTCTAGTTATTTTCTAAATGTTTTAACTGCTTTTTCGAAGAAGATAATTTACAAATTTAAAGCAATGCATAGTGCAATTACTTTGCTTGTTGTTTGTCAACATCGTTTGGAGAATGTTTTGACATATTGTAAAAACAATGTTTCTAAAAGTGTAATATAAGGAGTATTTGTCTTTAACTTAAATTTAAACATATATAAAGAAAATAAATTATTCTTACCAAATATAAATCTGGGTTGTAGTCCATTTATGAGTGTTACAATTTAACGTTGAGGTTATAATATAAAAATAATAATATTTCTCGTGTTGTAAACATTAGGCTTTTTATGATCATATGTTATTATGTTTAATTTAAAGATAAACTAGTAAAGAAATTTACACAGATGGCATTCATTAGAAATGATGATTTAAATGGTATTTAGAATCACTTGTCAAACTATCGGATTATTTATACTAGGGAGTACTCCTGCACGCTTAGCGTGCCAATCCCATACATCGCTACGCCCTTTTAACCTCGACTTTTGGCCTCGGTAAAGCCGGTTGGTAGAAAGTTTCACTCATTGCGCTCGTGACACCTCGGCCTTCACCCTCGATCTGGGATTATTATGAAAAATTATTAAGGTGATTTGTTACAAATAAAATTATGACATGCATATGATTAAATTTCCACTGAATACAATCAAACCAATTCTCTCTAACATGAAGTAAGAGCTACAATCTCCTAATTTACGTATATCATTTACATTTCAACAGCTGTTAAAATATCATAGACGTCACTCTTACTTTAATATACTAGACACCATAAACAAAAAATATCGCAGCTTATCAAAAACATAATAACCTGAAAATGTATAAAAATGTTTAGACCAAACAATAAAAATATAAATTTATTGCTGGTACAATCTAAATATACTCACTATACAAAAACCCTAACTCTAGGTTAATGTTTCTCTTATAATAATATACATATTAATAATAAGGAAATCGAATAGCATAAACTATGTCAAACGAAGTTTATAAAATTAAAACTTTTAAGCACTCAAGGCTATTACAGACTATTAATATGGATACGTCTGAGATTTTATTGGTTCGGTAAGATAAAAATGGGGGTTTGATCAACTTTTTCTCTAAAGTGTACTTCGATTTCCAATCCATTTACCGGATCAATTAGGATAAAATGATATTTAACATAATTTTTTAACGTTGGCAATTCGTGCTTACATAAAAACGTGTATACGATTGTATATGTACAAAAAAATCTATAAATTGTATTTTTCTTAAATATCACAAAAACATATTTTTTTTATTATTACAACCCTTCTGTGTTCCGTTGGAGAGATTTGGTTTTTATGGGCAGTGTATGATCGTACACGTATGTAAGTTATAACACATTCTATATTATTAAAACACTAAACTAGATTATTTTAAATGTACACTTAGTAACCCATCAGATAATACGTCATTTGACTGTAATTTTAGATTAATTTGTTTTTAGAATGTCAAGTCCATACATACAAAATGAACAACTTTTAAAATGACCAAAAAGCTCAGTCTAAGATGTTTTGGACCCAAACGTGTCCTCATTACCAAACAACTAACTGACATCCTGCACTTTGCACGTTAATTTTCAAAAGCAAAGGGGGAAAATAAGGAAGTGGATATCAAAAGTCGTTAGTCATTTATCAACGATTTATCGTTACCTTTAAAAGGTATATAGTAAAAAGCATATTTTATATCATGAGACAATTATTCAAGTTGATTCAGATTTGCGATACGGACACAGCTCTTTTTATTTTAAGTCAAATATGAATTATCACATTATTATGAGTATAAGTGGTCTGTGTTGTCTTATTACTGAGTTCAAAATATACTGAGAAAGTGCAATGTAATAACTTCCGATTGCGAGGGCCATAAACGGACGTACAACTTGACGTGGAATGCGAACCACGTCGTATTGGTATGATTTTCAGCTAACCAATCCTGATTCTTGGTTCTCATTCATATAAAAAGCTGAACCCTAGCAAACATCAAACACAGACACCCCAGACTGTTCTAGAGGTCCGTGCTGATGGCAACCATTGAGCGGACGCCCAACTGACGATATGATAAGTAACATTATGTCAACCTTTACGTATTCTCGACATACAAGACGTCATTGCAGCCAACTATATCAACACAAGTCAGTAGTTACCATAACATAAGGTTAACGCATGCTATGGTAACTAAGTAATAAATAAATTAGTAACTAGACTACACATGTAATCACGCTCACCTAATCAAATACCTAATGTCTTAGGTATGAATCTTTTATCGTATAAAAACAACAGACATCAGCGAACCAGGCAATACACTTGAGTGGCACAGTGACGTAAATTGTGTGTAGGTTGGCACTACCGTACGGTGGGGGTGGGTTGGTATTCCTGGTGGGAGATCTTGATGAACCGATTTGTAGGGTATTTGTTTTCTTCTTTTTTGTACCTTGGGGATATATATTCCTCTTCAAGGTGTTTCCATTGTTACAGTTTATATTTTATTAACAACTAACAGTTACATTCCTATAGTTTTAAAATTTGTTTAAAAATATGTTAAATATGAATACTAAACAGTATATACTCAGTATGGAATCGTCATGAATAATTTTATTTTATTTAATAAAAGTTATCTATTTATATAGACACCCCTCATGTTTTGTCATAAACTGGGTGAAGAGCCTATCATGTTTTATAGAGTGTGGGGGGGGGGTTTATCACTTCTTGTGTGAGACAAGTGGATGACCCATTTTTATATTTATGTGAAAATGATGAAAGGAAATTAATAAGAGTTGGTTCAAGAACTAATGTAAAGATGGTTGCTGGGTCATTTATGTAGAATGGCGTGAGAGTCTTGTAGGGATGGTGGCAAGGCTATGTATGTCAGACTAGCGGGATAATCACGAACCTCTAGAGTTTAAAAAGTTTAGTAAGTGGTTGAAAAGAGACCATCACCTGTTTAAGGAACATGGTAAATTTAATGGGACGGTTGATTATTCATATTTTGATGAGCAAATTTTCAAAGAGTAATTTGTAAAAATACATGTAATCCACAATCATTTCTAAGCTGCATTTGTGCAATTTTTGGACATGGGTTTTTATTTTATACATATATTAAATAAGAACCCACTGCTTGATCATCACAAAATCTATGGACCGGGAGAGAAGTTAGCTTTTGTATTGTAGAGACCCACTCTATTTCTAAGGGGTAGAAAAAGCCTTTCAACTGTTCCTGTAACATTGGCATTAATTTGGTAATATTTTTCAAAAAGCTGACAAAAAGGACATAAAATGACATAAACACTCAGTTAATTTTGTTTTTACTGTGAATTGTTTAAGGAACGGTAATTATATTAACTCTGACAAAATTGAAGCTCACTATAGCAGACTAAATAATATAGCGTATGGTTCTTTTGTAGCTACCAGTTTTAAAATTTAAAATTATGATGTATAAGCTGAATTTCATACTTGTACAAAAAGTCAATACATCATAATAAATATTAAAAATAAATAGGAAATTATTTCCTGCCACAAAGCTAAATCCAATCCATCAAGCCATTTAAGACCTGCCCCACTGATTCTATTTATGTCAGCTAATCCCTCCGTAAAACATCGCAAGGGGCACTCTGAAACTATGTGATTCATTGTCTGGATAGACGATATACCCCCCCGCAATCACATGACTGATCCACTGTCAGTGGCTTCAAACTGTCTACAACAAGATACTATCTACAGGAAATTTGCCAAAAGCATTTAAGAGTTCAAAAGTAGTAGCTGTTCTGAAGCTTGGCAAAGATCCTGAACGAGTTGAAAGTTATCACCCTATATATCTTCTTAGAGTTTGTTATAAGTTTCTGGAAAAACTGTTATAGAACAGAATATCGACCATTCTTTACTCTAATGGTCTAGTTGAACTGTGTTTCGCCCTGGCCGTTGTTGGAGCGACCAGATCATGGCTCTGACATTATTTTATCGAGAATGGGTTTGAAAAAAGTTAAAAATATCTTCTGTAGCTTTTGTTGATCTTACAGTGGCTTATGACACAGTGTGGAGCAAAGGTTTGTTATTAAAGTTCTACAGCCTCCTTCCCTGTCCCTCTCTTTCGTGACTTCTGGAGTCGAAGCTTAGTGACAGACTAATAAAAGTTAATCTAGGTCTTGAGGAATGCAATTTTAGACAGCTGAAGGATGGTCTGCCCCAAGGGTCCATACTTGATCCAATTTTATTTAACATGTATACTGCTGACATCCCAATCACAATTTCAAGATAATTTAAATATGCAGACGATATTGCTTTAGCTTATCAACACAAGTACTTCACAGCTACTGAAGAAACACTCACAAACGATCTTGCAACCCTCGAAGAATATTTTAGAATCTGGAAGCTGAATCTTAACCCATCAAATCCGAAGTACCCTGCTTCCACCTAAGTAATAGTAAACTTATAGGGTTTTTTAAATGGTAAACCGTCGTTATTTAGGAGAATGACAGCAGGCTGGGCTTTTATATTGATGTAACCGTTTAGATAGAATCATGCAGGGAAGGGTAATAAGGCGTAGATAAACACTCTGTAGTGAAGCAAGGGCTATTAGCTAGTAGGTATATAAAAGCAAAATACCACTAACAGACTCGTCATAAAATCTACAGAACCACTCAAGAGATTTACATGAAAATTGGAGAAGTTTAGCGTTAATATCATAGAGACCCACCTAAAAGGATTTGTAACAATTCCAAACATAAAGTTTAGAAACATCCCCAAAAGTTTCATATTTCCTCTAATAATAACATTACCATCAGTTTATTTGATAAATAAAACATAAACATGGCTCAAATGTGCATTTACAGAAATTAAAATAACACATGCGTAATGTTTAGTTTGACTCCCTCAAAAGTAATTGGTCAGTTTTTTATTTACTCAATCGAACATTAATTATAATTCAAAACATTATTATATGTTTTGTACTAGGTTTTAACGTTCCGTTCCCAAGTAGCAATCGATGTATCTGCAGTGAACGTCTCCAAATGTGATACTTACATGTGATAATTTGAGATAATTATTAAAAATTGTAAATTCTATAAACTATATTGTTAGGTTTACTATATAACCCTTTTTCTTTGTGTTTCTTTCACGCAGCAAAGCAGAGACAGTAATTTTGATGTAAATAAAATTTTAAATAAGTTTCGCTACCAAAACTGTTGAATGACAACAAATTTCCTTTGAAATACACATAGGGTTTCAGCTTTGAGTGACGACAAAGGAAACAGGATATGCCTTCAAATGCCATTATAGACACTAATGACAATTACGTAGCGAACATTAAAATAGAGGTATCTCTTTATTAATAAAAGCATTTTTTAAAGAATTTTTTATAAATATTTATAAGCTGACTGCCCAAATCTCTTGGACCTGGTTGACCTTCGCACTCCAGGGAGCACCCTTTCTACAACTTAAGTGGAATTTGAACCGCGTAGTATTACTGTGGTTTTCAGCTAATTGACAAACCTGATACTCGATTCTCTCCCCTCCTCAACATCCGGACACTGACTAGCATCACAGAGAGAAAGAAACAGAGATCGCTTTCTTATATATTCCTACTATAAAAATGTAAACTACCTAACTTATTTATGAAATGTTAACTTTTCAAAAATAAATTAAATCACCTTTTAAATCAAATTACTTTATTTTTCTATGGGATTGTCTTTTATCTTTAGAGTATTTTATTACTATGGCTACTATAAATAAAATGACTCTATAGCCTTTTTCATCCAATTCCATGACTTACTCTAAATCCCATTTGATAATTAATACACTTTTTAATTGACAAATATTTTTAGATCAAAATAGTAGATTGTATTTACAATATCTTCAATCTATATTCAGTTCCCCACACCCACCCTATCCCACTGCAAACCTAACAAGCCTCGTCAGACCAGATCGTCCATCCCCCTTTAGGCTTCCTCATTAGGGTCTGCCATAGGCCATCCGTTCCTTTGTTGGAATGTCTTGTATTAATAGCTTTTGTAGAGGTATGAGCACACTCAATCACTTAAATTCTTAAAATTTTAATAAATACAAAATTTACTAACTTGCCTTTTATGAAATAACTATGGTACACTCTTGCACGCTTAGCGTGCCAACCCCGTCACTCGCTGCGTCAGCCTTCGGCTTCGAAATGTAACTTTTTACAACAAATATTAGTAGTAAACTGCATTTAGTACATTCATAATATGTAATTTAACTTCTAGTAGCTCACTCGTTGCACTTGACGTTCAAACTATTTTCAATCAAATTTAAAAACCCAATGTTTTTACTGAGACTAAGATAGATCCATAACTTTCTCAATATTATAAACATCATTATTTAAATTGTAAGACCTGTTTTACATGTTTACATGAAGTTATATAGAGAACTATATATATCTATATATATCTATATATATCTATATATATACAAAACTAGCTGAACCCGGCGGACGTTGTCTCGCCCTTCATTTTTCATTGACATACCAAAATAAAGCAATAAAAAAATTTTATAGAAAAAACCATTATTTATTAATGAGTGCAAGAGGGTAAACAATATTTTTGGTCTTCTTATTTGGTGTATAAATATAAAGGTTTTTTGATGAGCCTACTCTCGAGCAAGCGAATACAGATCACCTGATCAAGTAAAAGTAGTGTGTGCTACACTCTCAAGGTGAAATGTAGAACTACAATAAATCAAAACATATACAGTACTGTTGTTGTGAGAACTTCAATCTGCTTATGGCATGTGAAACTACATTAAACCACACAGGCATATGTTTTTTGTAAACAATTCAGATTCTCCATTTGAATAACATGGTATCTTTAGGAGCCCGTGGGGCGGGACCCTGTGGACGGATCTGCATCAAACTTCACAGAAACCATTTCGGGAGTATACAGGACAACATCCTAAAGTTTAATGGCGATCGATTGGATGGTTTGGCAGTGCATAAACTTCAAACATATATATATATATTAGTGAAAAATAAAGTATGATGTTCCTGGCAGCCGATCCAACCATATGATTGGTTAGTGACAATCAGTTTGATTATGCGCACTAGTAATTTATACTACATAACGACATAGAGGAAAATCAGAGGTCGCTTTCTTATGGCCATAACGAACGTCTCAGCGGCACTTATATAGATTACTAGCTGAACCCGGCGGATGTTGTCTCACCTTTCATTTTTCATTGACATACCAAAATAAAGCAATAAAAAGAATTATAGAAAAAAGCCATTATTTATTAAATGAGTGCAAGAGGGTAAACAATATTATTGGTCTTCTTATTTGGTGTATAAATGTAAAGGTTTTTTGTAGTGTGTGCTACACTCTCAAGGTGAAATGTAGAACTACAATAAATCAAAACATATACAGTACTGTTGTTGTGAGAACTTCAATCTGCT